>JAPMOR010045543.1:0-26056 GCA_026543865.1 Argiope aurantia | reverse complement strand
TGAATCTTTCATAGGTTTTATTTTCACATATATATGGACACGGACATTCTAAGCTACCACACAAACACATCATAACACCAAGACGAGAGAGAGAATGTACATGTCGGCGTCTCGAATACATCTGGTTAGGGGAACAGAATTTTCCCTTTTCTCCACCGGAAGGAATCAAAACTCTAACAGTACTGTTTATAACTCAAGTTTGGTTCGAGATAAGCTGCACACAAGCGACTTGTCATTAGGTCGACAGATCCACCCTCATTGTGTCTTCTGTGCGTAGGCATTTTACATCATGTTTCTAGCGGTTATAGCATATAAGTTGGATTACATTAGAGCTTCTAGGTGTTCGTGTATTGCAACAAGTATTTTCCCTTTGTTTTGTATACTCGGGTTGGTTTTTCAGAATAGTTAGAAACCGTAAATGCGGCATTCAAATTTCTTGACAGAAGAATATTTAGTCGTTAGTTATTATTAGTTAACATATCATTTTTTTTATCTGTCCTTAATTTCTCAGCTGTATTACAATTCTTCTGATAGTCGGTTATTAAAATCCATTTTTAAGAATAGACTTTTAATTCTTTTTATCACACAATCCCTGTGAAATATAGTACATGTAACCTCTCATATGTAATTTAATGTTACTTGCAGGTGACTCATTTTGAATACAGGTACATATTTTTTATTTATTGCAGTTTTATTATTTGTAATTTAACAATATGTTGAAATTCTGTATCGATCGAATTGATGTTTAAAAGATGTGCGTCTACTTTTCGATTTTTTTTTTTAAACTTAATATGCGCTAATTCATACTGAATGTTTTGTACTTTGGTAAGGAGAAAGATAAAGCCTAAAAAAAAGACAGAATCGCATTGGAATACAAGATTAGAAAAACCTCATCGAGCTAGCTGGGCGTAAAAAAATGCAAAATAACAATCTATTAACTGATAGGCACACATCATTTGACTACTTTATACAATACTTGATATAGGGATGCCGCCAGTAAGTGTTCCAGTCTGTGGTCCCTTAGGCGGGATGGCACACTTGCGTTCAGTCACATCTGCATTCACAATCGTATTAATAAGAAGTACCATTTATGCGGACATTGCCAGCTTAAAGCCCCTTTTCCTACCACCTATGCGTCTGGATACATGGCACATTTTATCCTTTCTTGTGGTTTTCCTTGGTTCTTTGATGTCTATTCAATTTACCAACAATTTGTGGGAAACGCCGCATTATTTCCACAGACGGGGTTGGTCCAACAATGGGTCAGTTGGAAGATTTATGACCCTATCTGTAAAGGCCACATGTCGTTGGAACGCGGCTTTACTGAGGTTTAATCACCTTTGGTAGGAAAACTTCATGAAAATCGAGAGGAACGATAGAGAAAGCATATTTCTCGGTATTGATATGAGATAATTGATGGTAGAGAGTTCTTTCTCTTGAAATAATGACCTTTTTCTTTATGAATAAGACTGATAAGAGCGCAAAAAAAACATCTTTGAAATTTTATCTCTTTATTTGGTGTTCAGCTTGTCTGCATTTTTTTTTCTTTGTTGCTTTGACCTGATTTCGAATATGAAATATATACATCAAAAGGAAATATATATTTCTTCTCTCTTCTCTTCGTTTAATGTCTTTTCAAAGTGAATATACATCTTTGCACATTATAAATTTAAACAACATTCATATTTTTATGAATCCTCGTATTAAGATAGTTAAAATATATTTCGATTGCAGAAAATGTATCTATTATAGAGATCGCAATGGAAATTGAATAATTGTCTAACAAATTTAGTAATTTGAATAGTATTGTCTTCAAAGAAAAATGGAATAAAAGTTTTTTATATGTCTAAATGTAAAACGATTAATACTTATCATCAATATTTAGAATTTATATTGATCAAAATAAATAAGTTATTGATTGTTCAAACTAACCTTACCAAATGTGTTACTGTGCAAAAAAGAAATTTGAATTAATCATGCAGATACGTAATTTAAAATCACATTTCATGCAAAATAAAAATTTATATAAATAAGAACATTTTCTCATATAAAAACCAGATGGCCTGACTATTTTGGCTTTAAATTTTTGTTTCTGTGATATAACTCTATAAACTAACAACAACAACAAAAAAAAAACCTTAATTGGTTTTTCAATAGAATTATTAGCACATTTCATATAATAACCATTCTCTAAGACTTCGCATCCCTGACAGTTCTATTGGGTATCTTAAGAAGAAATATAGTTGGTTGTTGCTTGCTATAATTTTTTTTTTAAAACCGTAGCAATAAAGGAAGGTTGCTGTACTTGAATTACCTAAGCAATTTTTTTAAAAGAAAAGTAACAGAAAAATAAGTTTAATAAAGTAAGAGCAGTGGTTTTTTTTGCTTGTAGTTTATTCGTCCTTATAAATGGAATAAATTTTCTGAAAATATATTTAAAAGTTGGTAAAACAATAACCTATTCAGAAAGCAATTTAAAATTTTGCTTTTCTGATTACTTTTTTAAGTTCCATAAAACAGGATTTATTATTTTTTATTTTTCAAATTCATATTATTGCATAAAGTTTGAACTCAAGGTGGATATTTTATGAATTATATCATTTCTTTTTTTTTTATTCACTTGTTCCTTACGATACAAAAACACAATGCCTCAGTATTTGTTCTATTTGAACCAACATGTTGATGCCTTTAATATCCCCTATATTTTTTGCTTTAGTTTGTGTCATTTCTAATTTATGAGGATTGATAATTAATGTAATTGTTTCTGGACGATATTAGAATCCTTTTGATTTTATCACCAAATGTAGCCAATGATTTGAGATCAAATCTGAACAACTTATGAACACCCCTCTCCCCCAAAAGTCATCGAAATCTCTCTTTAAAGTATTTGAATAACATTAGTATACTAAACTCTAGTTAAGAAAATGCCTACTCTTAAGATATAACATGTTTTGTAATTTTACTATAGTCAGCTTATGAACCATCATTCCTTTGTTAATACATCATACACTGATGGAATTTCTTTTTTTTTTTCAACACCAAGTGCTAGATGAATGAAGTTTTCTAAGCGTGTTAGTACATCTAAAAGAAATTCAAATTTCCACTAGGCGCATGAGCGTGGCGAGTAACGCCGCCATGAACATGCAAATCAGGTTTGCTTTAAATACGTGTTGTAAAATTCTTGTGTGTTATTTATCGGTGAGAGTTGATGTAGTGAATTGATATTAGTTTAGAATGCCTTTTAAGAAGACGAAGCCATTATCATCAGCTCGCTAGGTTTGGATGAAATTGTGTTTTAGGACTACGAGAAAATGGACTTTCTTTCCGTGATATTGCAAAAAGATCTGTGCAGGAATGTATTCACAATGCATGATTGATAACAGCAATGCTCGAGAGAAGGTACTGCTTTAGAAAGACCAGTTCCGGGGGGGGGGGGAGGCGATTGAGAGGGAAAACCGTCATGTTCGGCGTATGGCTGTGACGCATAAGTACGACGGTTTTAGTAGAAATACGAGCTGCATTTGGCACCACAGTGATACAACGAACTCTTACAAATCGGTTACTTCAAGGGCAACTCCAAGCCAGACGCCCTGTATCAAGCCTTCCTCTGACATCAAACCGCTGTCTTTTGCGACGTGAGTGGTGTCAAGATAGAGCTCGTTGGAGGATGGAATAGAGATATGTTGCGTTTTCTGATGGAAGTTGGTTCTGCCTTGGTTCCAGTGTTGGGCATGTGTTAGAAGGTGAACAGGCGAGTACCTGCAATCTTTCTGGGGCCTAGACACACTGGAGCTATACTTGGTGTTAATAGCGTAAGGAGCAGTTTCCAATTGATCATGTATGGGGCATCATTGGATAACAACTCCAGCGTCTTTAAAACCAGCATTAACTGCAACTGTATTGACTGAAGAAATAAAACGGGCATGGAACTCCAACCCACAAACTGACATCTGACAGTTTTGATTGTACAACAGAATGCATTTATATTGGCATGTTTGCATTCAGAATTCTGGTGCTTGCACCGGTTTTTAATATAGCAGCACTTTATATTTGAAGTGGCTCTTCTCGCGCTAACATTAACTTGTGATCTTGAAATTTTAACCAGCTTAATATGTTATCTTGACAAATGTGTCGCTGAAATTTCATTACTCTAAATAATTTTTTCTTGGTGTTGGGATTTTCTTTTCTGTCAGTGTGTTAATAATTATATCCACATACAAGCATTTGTTTCAAAATGCACCCACGTAATGCTTTCTTGGAAAAACAAACATAAAAATGTCATTTTAATAGTATAATATCCATCTATATCTTTTCATTAATATAATTTTTTCTGCAATGATGGAATGAAAGTCTTACGTTTAACAGTTTAAAAATTGATGTCAATTTCTACGCAGCCGTCCACGTAGAAGATACGAAGCACACATTAGGAGAAAGTTATACTGTTAGAGAATTTTGAAAACAAGTGAAAGAAATTAATATTATTGATATGCATTTAAACTTGAATTTAAAGTACTGTCTGTGATTTTGTTTCATTCTATTAAGTACAATAGAAAGAAATAAAGATAAAACCTCAAGATAGAAAGATTAAATCTGCATTATACAAAATTGTACCCCAGTTTATTTGATTTCTTCTGTACGCAAAATTTTAGACTCTCTTGGAGCCCCCTTTAAAAAAATCCCGAAGAAAGTTCCTGTCGTTTTATTTATTATTTTCAGCAATCTTCTGAAACGCTTGTAATAGCCATTTGCTTGAAAGTAAGTCGATCAGCATTTAAACATGGAAGTTCTGTTTAATTATCAGAGTCGTATAGTATCAATCCCACTCTTACATTGATTATTGTACGTTGTCAATGCGTCAAATCTTATAGACAAAGTTTATAATGTGGCAACCGTTTTAGCATTTGAATACGTATAGCACAATTTAGTGAGCGCTAATGCGACTGAACGTTATTCGACACAATTCCTTTGTAGGGCAGATATGCTCTATCGAGGCAAAAAGAAAAGCAATTTTTCTTTATTTCACTATAGATATTACTAGATTTATTGTGCTCGCATTGAGATAGTGATTACAATATCTCCAGGATTCAGCTCACATTTTTTAAGGAAGAATATCGTTGTTAGTAGTCAGTTATACTGCTGCCAATCATGAAGATGTAAACTTGTTAGGAAGCAAGATTTAACAAAATTTAAACATTATTATAACTGCAACAGTGAATTTCTCAAGCTGCATACGCATTTTATGAAATGAATAGACTGAAAAAAAATGCATGCTCTTTATCAGTGTCAAAAAAGTGTACGTGAAAGAAATTTCGGTATCTTTCAAATTTTTAAAAATGATATGCGCAGAGCCAATGTTCAGAATAGGTTTCAGAACCTTGCGATTTTTTTATTGCATATTAGTAGATTAAAAAAAAAATTAGATTTACATCATATAGTAGACAAATTTGATAAAAAAAATTGCATTAATGTCATTAGGACCTACTATTCCGATGAAACTGGTTTATTATATTTTTCCTTCAAAAGATTATAGTTTTGCCCATTTGTGGTTATGTTTGTTTTTTAATATAATATTTATTTATTGCAGCTTTAATCCTCCTTTTTTTTTGAAATGTGAAATGTGCCATTGGATATATAGGAATGGACGCAAAATTGCGTTGTTGTTTTTGTAAGTATTTAAAAAAAAATGCTTTTTTTCCTTTGAAATGTCTCGCATATGCTCTAATATTTTTATGTGCAATACCTTTATGAATGTACTAAAATTTTTTTAAATCTTGGTTTTTTTTATAAGGTTGTTGAGATATGCATGGTGGCGACAGAACCAAGAAATAAGCGATAGCAGAGAAAAGTCAGGAAAATTTATCGATCTGTTAAAATATACAAAAATCAGGAAAAATTGCTGATGAGAGTATTTCGGGCCAAGCTTACGTGCGATCAGCGATTTTCCGCAATCATTTTTGTGCATTCTAAACCTAATGTTGCATAAACGCTTATAGCAACAACAACCCGAAACAATTTCTCTTTTAAGGATATAGTGACTTTTTGGAATTTCACTGTGATAAGACGAACGATATGCTGATAAATGTGACTAACAATAAACTTAATGGAACTTTTGGAAAGATCGGTTTTTACTTTTCAAAGAGCAGCGGGTGGTTAATAAGTTTGGTTTGACCTCTTCCAATCCTGTTAAGCCTTGTTCAGACGACCCGTGCCTCTCTTTCCTCTCTCTCTCTTGTGCTTTTCCGGTGTTCTTAGATGTCTGTTCATTTTACGGACAATTTGCGGGAGGTGATCCTGCAATAGGTCAGATAGCAGGTTTACGACCATATCCGTGAAGACAACAGGTCGTTGGAACGGGGCTTAAGCGACGTTCCTACGACTTGTCCGCCTGCCGAAGAAGCACGCTCCCCCCCTCGACCCTCTCGCGGTTTTCTGGGGTGCTTTGATGTTTGTCCTATTTACCGACAGTTTGGGGGTAAGCAAGACAAGCATCAAAGAACCCCAAGAAACCGCAAAAGGGAAAAAACAGGTTAAGACGTGCCTTATCTGAAGATGGACATGTCGTAGGAACGCCGCTTTAATGATGCTGTATCAGTCAGTGTTAAACATGACTGATACAGCATAATTTCCCATCTCAGCACAAATGTAGCAAGAAAATTTTCTATAAATAAAATTTGTTGATGGGAGAATATGAAAGAACAAACATTCATTGCTAGAAGAACGACACCATTCAATCAAATAGTGGAATAAATAATTTTTAAGTATCACACAGTTGATTTTAACTGCGAAGAATTTACAACCTAAATATGAAGAGTATAAAGAGAAATTAATTGAATTAAGCGAAAATTTTGAAAAGATAAAGGGAAGAATATTAGTTAAAGAAATTAAAGAAAATTCCGAGGCAGTGAAAAAAAAAGTTTCAAGATTGCAGGCTTCAAAGTTTTGCAAAAGAAGCTTTTAAAATTGTTTAATTTACTTAAAGCAATGCTGGTTGTTTTAAACCAAGTGTTTTTATTAGTATTTTAATAATTGATGTTTCAATTTTGAACTTAATTATTATTTTTAATTTTTTGCAGTGTAATTCATTCATTTCAAGCAATTGATATTTGTTTTTGGAATTATTATCGGTAAGTTAGTATCTTATGTATAGCATTATTTGTAGTTACATTTGAATATAAATGTTTTTGCATTCATTTATAAAACTATAGGTTTTTAGGCAGTTAATTTATGATTTGTTAAAGAAAAAAAAATGAACATTTTCACAGCCTATTTTGTTTAAATCTTAGCTAAAGTTTATATTATTAGTTATGTATATTATTTTTATCTTGCAACATTTTGTTCTGGCACTTAATGTAAGGAACTCTAATTTATTAGACTGATTAAAAGTTTTTTGCTTAAATCATAACTATCTTTATAATTAACATAAATTGCTTTGAAAAGAGTAGTTTTAATATTTTTTAGAATTCTTATGCAATTTTGGAAACAGCGTATTTTGTTCAAGTTTCCCTTATTTTTTTGTATAAAAAATGTAATTTACTGTTCATATAAACATATTTCATTCCATTTTTCATCCTCATTTCATTTTGAAAGTATTACATTTTATAAAAAATATTTTTTTCCATGCTAAATAATATAATTAATTGCCATGAATTAAGAAAGTATCGCACATTTAGCGAGGGAATTTCTTTTTTATTTGTCATCCTAATATACAAATAATGCTCTTATTTTTATAAATATTAATAATTATAATAATGAATGAATAATTAGATAATAAATGAATAATTAGATAATATTTTTGTTTTGTTTGGGCTCGAGTTGAATTTAATATAGCTATAGTTAAGGAAACTGATTAACATAATTTCAGACTTCCGTAATTTTCAATTAACTTCATATATGAAGTCTGTGGAGAATATGATAACTCCTACAAGAAGCAGCCATTCAAATGGACGAAAATTTGAATATTTGTCATTATACACTTCCCCCTGGCAGGCAAGTTTGACCCCTTGCATTAGAAAATGCCATTTGGCGTCAGGCAGATAATGATTTCTTTTCAAGTGGATTTTAACGCCAGTCTTGAATACAGCTGTTTCATGCATGCTTATTAGAGGTGGCACAAGAAGTATTAAGCCCCGTTTCGACAGCCCGTGCACGTCTTGAGACAGGTCTATTTTGCCCACTTTCCCTTTCTTGGGGTTTTCCGAGGTCCTTTGATGTCTGTTCATTTTACCGACAATTTGCGGGGAGCTCCGGATCGCCTAGGGATAAGATGGCAGATTTACGACCATATCTGTTAAGGAAACAGGCCGTCGGTGGCTTTACATTGCAGAACCCTATGAATGTATGCATCTGCCAATTAGTGAACATTTGTGTCGGTGTTGTACAAGATATGGACGCAAATGAGATCGTTTGACAAAATCGGCGCTTGTTATCCATCGACGCTAATCATTTAAAAACTGTTGCATATTTTCCGTGTAGTTTTGGCTCGATTTTAAATGACGTGTCGAAATTCGTTAAATGGTAGTTTTAATGTAATAGTTTAACAAATTATTGCGCTGTATTATTTCAGAGCAGAGATCCTAATTTTCAAATATATTATTGCTGGGAAAAGTTTGTGTAAGATATTAACTGTTATATGATTTCTTAGCAACTTTTTCTATATTCTATTAAATTAAGTATTCGATTATTTATTTATTTTTATTGAAACTTGAATTCTTTATTTTTTTACTTAATTTATTAATAATTAGTCGCCTCAGAAAACTTGATGGAGTATTGGTTGTATATGATTTCGGATAAATGGTTTTTTATAATTCGCGTGCTACCGCCAAAATGTCTGACATTGAATTATTTAATTGTTATAATTAATTTATGTTTGTCATATACACGAACCTATATGATAATTACAGGCCCTTAACATCATAGCGCTATTGAAAACGTAAATGTTCGATTCATCTATCTTCAAAATTTCGCGATGATGTAACTTAACATTTTTATTTTTTTATAAGCTAAGTAGATGTTTAATAAAATCCTTCCATAGCTATCAACAACAGAAAAATGTCCAACGATTTCATGAAACAAAGAAAATGTTTTGAATTTCTGGGGAAAATGTTATCTGCTTTTGGAAATGGGGTAAAAAAAGTACTTTAAAAAAAATTCTAAAATTTAGTGAAAATTTACTTTTTAGTTGAAGCGTAAAAATTTATTTTTATGAAATAAATTTATTGCAATTTATTTTTAAGAAATTAGAATAGAAGAATTTTTAAGAAATTTAAGAAACATTTATTTTTAAGAAAGAAAATCGTTCCCAGGTGAATATCCTCTCCCTCCAATTATAAATGTGCGGAATTTGATAGTCGTCAGTTGGTGGGTGGGGCCTGTAAAGTGGCAACACACACACAGGTTCTATGTCACTTGCGCTGTATAAATTTCCCCCTTTCCGCTCAAGTGTCAAGAAAGGCTACCGCATTATAAACTTTATCTTTGCATGTAAGATTTGGCGATTTTACAATGTACGCCAAATGGTCACTCACTATGAATGAGAAAGATACTCCTTGTCTTTGATAACGAAACAAAACTTTCTTGAGAAAAATGCTGATGATCCTTACCACGTTTCAAACGAGTGTTGAATATAATAAATATCAAGTGTGAGAAATTTGCTTTAAAAATGTATTTATTAAAAGGAATACGTTTATAATTTTCCCACACGGAAGACATTTATAAAAATTATAATTCTGATGTGCATAATACAAATTTAATCTAATAAAATGAATTATAACTTTTAGTTTTATGAGGATTTAATCTTTATATCTCTTATGGTTTAACTTTATTTAACAAAATGAAAAAAAAAATACCTAGAAAGGGCTTTAAATTCAAATTTAAATGGATATCAATAATGTTTAGTTCTTTCTATATGTATGTACGCTTTCATGTATATACATTACACAAACTGATACTTGAAATGAGCTAATGTATTTTTTATGTTAAAGCTGTTCAAATAAGGTGTTTTTTTTGGTTTTTTTTTTGCAAAAAAGAAGTTTTTTTTCGCTGGCTAAAATAAATGATAGGAATTATATTAATAATTTTAAAAACAGCTGCTGGTTAATTCTCAGGAGAAAAAAAAAAAAAAACATTTTCAATAAGAAAATGTTGATAATTACTGAAATTCCTTCAAATCTGAAATATATTACTTCATTTTCTAGCTTATTTTACTGTCACATTTAACTATACAAAATCCAATGTACCGCAAACGCCATTTAAATGCAACATCTAAATGTGCTACATTAAAACGCTTAATTAAGTTAGAAGGGCTCTTAGAACATAGAACTCATCACTGATTAATTATTGAAGTACTTCGATTTTGGGACATTTACTTGCTCTCTATAATTCTGTTAATTAGCATTACCGAATTCTGTAATTTAGAAGGAGTAATTCAATGTTTATAGTATTTCATTTGACACGATCTTATTTTTATCAATAATTGCGTTTATTAATTTTTCAATCCAGGAGAATCGGGAAACATCTATGTGCCTATGAAATTGTAAGACCTCGGATTCATCCCAAAAGAATGGCTCAATCCTTTCTCTCAATAGTTTTAGAAATAACAGCGAATTTTAATAAAATGTCCCTAATTTTTTTTTGAATTTATAAGTAAATTATTTATTTAAAAAATATTAAATGGGTATAATTGAGAAAGAAACAAACAAAATTAAATTTGTATGTAACTAAAATTTTAAAAAAAGTTTTGAGAGATTAAAATGAATAACTTGGCAGTAATGTTGCTTTTTTCAAAATAGAAATTATGATTATGTAACCTATATAACCATGAAGTGAAGAAAAATAGTTGCAAAATATATTGTTACACAAATGCTAATACACATTAAAAAGCATTTTTTTTAAAAGCTTTTATGAAAGCAGTGACCAACTTAGTTTTATAATTCAGATTTATGGTTGCTAAAATTTACTTGTCATTGATCGCTTAAAAAAAAGAGCATATTTAACTTCAAATTCTATTGGACATGTAACATTTACTTCTGTTCTTAAAACTTTATACTATTCCGCTTTTTGTGCAATGCATCTTTTTTAATTTTCAGTAATCTCAACAAAAAATGGGAACTTGAAAAACGAAAGTGTTTAAATTTCAACTAATACAAAAACTATCTTAATCAGCATTGTTTATGAGCAGTACAGATAACATTCTTATCTAATATTAATTAATTTCACTAACATTAACCCTTAAACATACAATAATTTATTACATTAAGAAGTAACAAGATTTAAAAATGGATGCACTTTCTAAAAATTACAGCACAAAATTGATTTTTGCATCAAGATAAAACTAAAAAAATTATCTTTTTAATGATACCAATGCTTTAAACTACAAATTAAGTTTCGATTTTTAACGTGTTTTAAAGAAACATTTTAACCATATTTTTTAACAATGTACTTCGCACAAAATAAAAATAAAATTTAATCTGCATGAGCACGTCAATGGGAAAAAATTAGCTTTTATCCACCTGTTGCCATCACATTGACAGAAGTTCAAATTAAAAACATAAATCAACTATTATTGTCAATTAAATATATAAAAGTGTAAATTTCAGCTAGTGTCTGTATGAAGCGAACAAATTTGAAATATATTTTCTAAAAAGTAAATGGAGGAAAAGATTTCTATGACCCTTTTACAATATCTATAGTATTAATTAAATCAAACAATTAAATTTAAGGCAAACATGGTTTAATATATCTATTGGATAATCACTGTAATCAGTGCCCATCAGTTAATTTTAATCAGGGGCACACATCTACTAACAAAATGGTCTAAATGAACTAAACAATTACATTTTATGTTACTTGAGTCAATAAATGCTCCGATGAATTAAGAATTTTAAATTTTTACATAGATTCTTTACATTACCCTTTTTAATCCTTTTACATGTTTACCCCTTTTAATCCTTTTACATGTTTACCCCTTTTACATTAACCTTTGAATCTTATTTAACAAATTTTTTTGAGACATCAATATTTTAACATTTAGCACTTCGATCTCTCCTCTCAGGAACCATCAAGGCAGTGCATCATTTTGGTATTTTATTTAATTATTTTATGAAATTTTGACTGGTAAAAATACTTAAGAGTGGTAAAAATATATAGATTAATTTTCTGGAAAAATTCATATATATTAATTTTTCGGAGCAATGAACAAGTTCTCTTATTCGACAAATATTTATGCATCTAATTACTTTTCGGAGCACTAAGGGTTAAATAAAAATCTTTGAACTTCAATCAACTAAATCATTCATTAAAACTAAATAATTTATGAAAATTGAATATCACTCTTTTATAAAAATTGGCGATTTTAGAACACTTCATAGTCCGTTTCAAAGAAGATACGCCAATCTTTTACCAGGATTTCTCAACAGTGATTGGCTTATGATTATGAAAATATTGATTGTTCTAATATTGATATGTAAAAACTGACAGATTTGATCGCAGAAGATAGAAAATATATTTATTGAACTTGAGTTAAGAGTTGAAGTGTCAAGAGTATTTCGCAGAATATGACTCCTTAGGACACAAGGACTGTGTAAAATTTAAACTTCATAATTTTTTCATAAGAACATTTATTGACTGAATTCAAATAAAATATTTTCATTTACATCCTTTAAATGTTTTGAAAGTAAAAATAAAAATTGAATTTTACGATGAATTAGAGAAATTTTTGTTGAGTAATTCTTTAAGGTATTGTATAAATTACAAAAAATTTTCTGCATTGCATATACAACTTCAATGCTGAGCGACTCTACATTAAATTTTCACATTCAAAAAAAGATGTGCTTGGTTTCAGTAAAAAATGTTTTTATATTAATTGCAGTTTAATATTTCCACTCTAATATAATGTGCAAATTTTATGAACTCTGACAGAAATTAGTAAGTAATACAATAAACAGAACTGTTTAAGGCCTACATAATAGTATGATTGAATTATATAACTATCAAAATCTGAAACTTTGATAGCTAAATATTTTGCAGAAAAAGCTAATAAGAGATCAAGTTACATAAAATAAATTTGAAAATTTTAGAGATCTTTTATACTGGCGAACTGCTGGTCACTAAAGGCGGCTAGTTTCTTAATAAAGATATTGCTAAGTGAACTATTGTAATATATACACATACATACATTTTTTTCCCTTTTATGAGTATAGATAATAGCGATTTTCAAGAAAATTTATTCAGAAATATGAGATTGTTTAAATATTAGTAAATAAAACAGTTATAAATCCTCTTATACCTTACTTCTTTTTAAATGCATTTAATTCCGCTATTTATTTTTCTGATAAAAACAGTCTTACTTTTCTATTAATAATAGAATTAATTATCATTTATTACAAGATATATGAATAAGATAAATGTATGTACAAGATCTCATAAATTCAAGATCAAATAAAATTTTTACAAAAATTATCACTATTCCATTATCACCAATTAGCCCTACCGAAAATGCAGCTATGCAAAACTAAACGTCACCCCTCTAGATGCGCGCCAAGTTTTCTTGCCAAAGGTCCGAATGCCAGTAAACCTACAATGCAACAGAGGTAGAGAATAATTTGTGGAGCGCAAATGTTCTATTCCCCACACACAGGGCCTGCCATCTAGGGGGATGATGGATGCAATGCACTGGGACCCTCGGTTGAGGGACCCCATCTTTAACAAGAACTAAAATAATATTCAGAACAAAAATAGAATAATGTTCTGGAAGTATACATACTAATTTGTTTCCATGTGGCTGGCTGAGCATCTTCTGACATCATTAAGAAGTGACACAATTTACAAAATTAAAGACAATATAAAAGCAACCATGTAGTATTATTTCCAAATGGATTGTATGCCTGCTATTTCCCCCCCCCCCCAAAAAAAAACCATCAGTCATTATTTGGTATGTAAAGAAAAGATTAAGTATAAATGAGTCATTTATAAGGCTTATTGAAGTAACTGACGTGATTAGAGAAAGACTAGCAAAACTATTGAAAAAAATTAAATGAGCTTTTTTTTTAGATATTATGAATTGTAGAGGGCAGGTATAAGACAATGGTAGCAACATGAAAGAAAAGTATAAAAGTTTACAATCTAGAAAAATTGCTCTAAACCCTCATGCAATTTATGTGCCTTGCCTTAGACATTCCTTTAATTTACTAATTTGTGATGCCACTTCCAGCAGTAGTTCAGAAAATTTTCTTGGAAAATGAATTCGAAAAAGAATAAGCTTATATTAGGAAATAGCAGAAGATGAAGTTATAGAAAACCCAGTAGAGGAATTTGAGTGTTATTTTTTTAACACTGCAATTGATACTGTTATTGTACAAATAGAAGATAGATTTAAAAGTATACCGAATATTATTTCTGCTTTCAAATTAATCACTGATATAAAAACTTTAGAAAAACATAAATTAAAAGAATGTTTCAAAACTGTAAAATTTTATAACAAAAATGTAGATGGAAACCTAATCCAGGAAATTAGTTTGCTACGGGATGTGAATAAAGGGAATGTAAATAATGCACAAGACATATTTCAATAATACTAAATAATAATTATAATGAGTTATTTTTAAATATATTTACTGTGTTTAAACTTTCCTTTAAATTGTCAGTCACCATAATAAGTGCTGAGTGCTCTTTCAGCAAACAAACATGCATTAGTAAATAAACATGCATTAGTAGTAGTAGATCTTCATGTTTAATTTTTTTTTTACTTTATAAAAAATTTAGGTCCTTAAACAGTTTCTTGTACCCAGGCCTCTTTATGGAGTAGGCCAGCGCTGCGTGCACACACATACACCAACTTTTATTATTGATAGAGGTAATGAATGTCGGCATATTGATAAATTAAATTTAGTTTTTCTAGTATATTGCTATTTGAAATTAAGATAAAAATATTTTATTTAATGGAGCTGTGCACTTACGGCTAAACTTCTGTGTATCAAATTTTTTTCTTGTTTGTTTGGGAATACGATGATTTTATGTTCTCAGAACTTAGTAATTTTTTTTGTAATAAGGTTTTGTAATAGAGGAGTTATTTGTTGCTCATATTATATACCATTTCTGGGAATAATAAAGATGAAAGTGTTTTTGATGTTGGCCAGACTTTTTGATCGATGAATACTGAATTTGGCATACATTTACGTTGGGGAGTAGGAATGCACACCTCAGTTTTTTTTGTTGTTGAAATTTTAACTAAAAATTAAGCTGAATTCCCCCCCCCCCCCAAATAACATAATATTCAACAATGTTAATGCTCTAAAATTAATTTTTAAGCAGTAACAGCAAATCAGTAAATAAAATAAGTAATTTTTAAAAAATTTTAAGCAAATTAAAAAGAAATTCTTAATGATATCATTTTAATAATCATACAAATCTTTCCCGAATTGTGACAAATTTTTTTTTCTTAATTTCATATAATAAATTGCATTATTGTTCTGAAAATCAAAATGTTTGCATTGTTACATTAACTTTTTAATCAAATGATTTGTACCCATTTATTGTAAGCTAAAGAATTTTTTTTCTGTTTAATAACGAGATGAAAAAATGGCGTTGCGATACTGCGGAAGTTAGAAAATATATGGACCGGGAATTAATTACATTAAGCACTATAATACCATGGTTTTAATCTTCACTAGAAAGATTCATATACACGAAGAACACAATGCTTTTCAGATAATTAATGCAGTTACAATATCTGATGGAATTATGGAATAGTTAAAAATGTTTTTTATTAATCATTTAGTTGTATTATTACTATCATTGAACTACCAGAGCCCTTGCAAAGACTGATCAGATGAAAAAGATGAAGAGACGTGCTAGCAGTAGCTATAAGAAAACAGAAAAAAAAAAAAAAAATGGGAAATAGGTATTTCTCTTCTATTTTTTCTCCCACCTTTGGTAGGATTGTTATTTATGTATGGATGTGTATGTGAATGTTAAACGAAAAGAACAACGAATGAGTTATACCATGTCACCGAATAATAATTCCCTTACAGATAAAAAGAAAACAAAGGCACCTACAATATTCAGACTTAAAGCAAAAGTTTTAACTACGTCTAAATAAAATAACTATCAGGCCTCGGAGATGTAGGACCATTGAGTCCAGATGCTCCGTCCAAAACATTCATCGTGTCTTTTAGACGGTTTAACTGATATTATGTATAATCATAGAATGTAGCAAACAATCTGATCGCTGAAGTGCAGTGTTAAAATATTATATAAAACTTCCTCTATTTTTTAAAAATTTTTTTCAAATGATCTATTTTATTTGACAGAACTGTAATTTTTTCAAACAATTTCGTAAAGTGAAGCTAATTTTAACTGGTATCAGATCGAGAAATCTATTATAGTTAATGAATGTGTCGTGTTGCAGTTTAATAATTTCAAATGCAGCGTTTCTCAAATATGTTTATATAACGTGACTGTTAAATAATAATCTTGCCTTGAAGGCAAATGCTGTTAAAACTTATGAATGGAACTGAAATATTTCATATACACATTGTGGAAGACATGGCGAGATACTTAAACTATTTTAATAATAAAACCAGCTGGTAGGAAAGATATTGGTGCTGTCAGAATTGAAAGCGAGTCAGTTATTAAATAGTATGTGTGGAAAATGGATAATACAAAAAATTTTACTTTTAATACTCAATGAACTTCCTGTTCTTACGTTAATCCAGAAACTATAAGATATTATAATTTTTAACGAGATTTCTTACCTTCGGAGATTATTTTGACGAATTGTTTATGGGACCAAATAACAAGATAAGTCACTCCTTTTAATTAGAATGGACCACCTATGGAAGTCTGATATGATTGATTACCAATGTTTCCACCTTTATGTCTGTTGTATATAGGTAACTGAAAGGAACAAAGTATTTGGAACTAAATTATTCTTAATTATTGGCATGATATTTTATTATATGTAAATAGCTATCATACTGAGTCAAACATCAACTGAGTCAACATAGTTGTATTACTTCATCAGAAATATTTTTATATGGTTGTCTAAGAAAATTGTCTGACTTTTTTCTACTCATTTGTAAAGTAATCAAGTTTATTTTGAAAATAACTGATTGTGTTGCAATATTAAACATTCAACTTGAGGCTCTTATTGCACTGATATTTTAAATGAAACAACATAAAAATAACTTGGCAAGCTGAGATGTTGCAGATTAATATTAAATTGTTACAACATTACTGCTACGTTAATTTGTATGTTTGAAAATAGTTGACGGGTTTTATATTGCACAGTTTAAAATAAGGAATTTTTAAATATTTGCTTATATTTAAGATCTTTAGGACCCTTATTCCTAATTAAAATAATTATTATTTCAAAACCTTTGGGATAAATGACAATTTTAGTTTTGTGAATTGGCACATAATAATGCATTAAAGAATTAACAGTAACCTTTTTCAGTGAAATTAAATCTTATTCTGTGATCTTGCACTAAAACAAAATTTAAACAAGGAAGGAGGGGGGGGGGGGAAAGATTCATTAGCATTTTTTGTAATGCTGAAATATGGGACAAAATTAGGTTAAATGATGAAAGAAATTGTTGCAGTTTTAAAATAGTGTTAAACTACTGCACCTACATATTAAATTTTTTCCTGGGATTCGATATATTAAAAATGACCATATAAAACAATTTAGTTTTAACAGTGGCAGAAGCGTGCAAATGATATGTTATTTTACAGTGAATAACATATTTTGACTAAAGAATGTTAAAAATTGTTTAAAGTAACTTCATAAAAATTATTAAAATCCAAAAAAATAGTATGACAGGGAAATCACTATTAAAGTTACTATTAAATTAATTTTTTTAATATTAAAATGGTGTAAAAATTTCTCTGTGATTTATTCAGAAATTATGGTGTAAAACATATAACTTTTGTATCCCCATTTCACCTTCTTTGAAGAGTCATAGAAATATTTAAAAGCTCAATTAACTCATCTAGGTGATAAGGAACATATGTGCCAAATTTTCGATTCTTTCAGTTGATATAAAATGGTGTTAGGTTTTAACACACAGTTTAAACACGAACTTAGTTATATATATAAAATATAGGTTTTGGCAAAATACAGAGATTATACAGAGGCAAATTAAAACTTCGTGCTGCTAGATCTTCCTACGCTACTTAGTGAATTGCAACTTAAAAAGTTAAGAATTGTGGGAAGCATTTTTTAAAAATAAATTTCTTTCATGTTTTATTCAAATTTATAATCAGTGTTTTATCTAAGTAGCATTGTATACTACTATATTATATTGTAATTATTAAATATTGTCATGCAATATCTTCATGCTGCATTGATATTCCATTACAAAGACTATTACTAATTATTTCAGAATTTTGCAAATGTTAATTTTATTTATTTTTAAATCTCATAAAAGCCTTTAATCCAAATAAAATTGAAAATTAAAGAATAAATTGCTAACTAAATTTGTCTAAAAATTATTCACAGAGATGTGCGTTATCCTTTTGAAAGACATAAAAAAAAAAAATATAGACTAGAAAAATTTATGAATCATGAAAATTTCAAAATTGAATTATAAATTTATTTCCTATTCAACAAGCGGGGTGCAATCTAGAAGATTCTACGATTTCTCCCTTTTGAATTGTTTACAGATCGATAATGCGCTTAGCTAGGTAGCTGTATATCCGCTTGGTTTAATGCGCATGCTTAAGTCGCGTGACGTCTGCAATGCGTTCCTTTTTACATACAGAAAATTATATGCTTCCGCCAGTAAAATTTTGCACTTGGGATAGAAATAATTCAAAATGTATGTAATGTACAAATATTGAATGAATGTTCATAAAATAATTAAATATCACTTGATAATGGCATGATTATAAAATATTGCTATCTAATGCTACCTTAAAAGTGCAGCATTATGGAAATCTCTCTCTGAACTATATTCTTTTGGAAGATGCAGAATACAGTGCTAAGTCATTTTTCATCTATAAATAATGTTTCCTGGGGACGCTGAGACAAAATGTGAACTGCTCTTGAACATTGGAGGAGGTCGAAGTTGGGCAACATCTTCCTGAGAACTTCGCCTAGAACTCTGAGGGAGTTGGTAAGTTGGTAGCAGGTATGGGTAAGTACAAGAATTTTAGTTGAAAATCTTGATGTCGTTGTGTGACGTTAAGATGCTCAGCAACTGTTTTCTGAAAACACATAGTTCATTTTAACCAACGGTTTATTTTCTTGTAATAGGAACATATGGAAACTTATCTGAATATCCTTGACTAAAGATATCTGGGGTACCATTTCTTTCTACAATTCCTTTGTTCGTAATTCCAGAGAAACCGTATGCCGCTGTGAAAAATCTGCGATCTCGTAACGCAAGGGTTTGAGCGGTATCAAGTCCTTTATGATTATTATTTTTTTATTTTAGATTATTTGTATAGAGGGTAAAATGTTCTATTCCATTGGCTTTTTGCAGATTGTTTCTAAGTCCTGTTTATCGAGTTAGAAGTGATTATATACTGCAATGAAAGGGAATCGGACAGATCAGCTTAGTACGGTTCGTCGGTATTTATATTTTGTACATACAGATATGTGTAATTTTTTTAATCTGATGTGCATTTGTGATGTTTGATCATAAACATGGGGTTAAAAAAAACCCTCGAATATTTTGATTTTTAGTGTGTATTTTCAGATTCTTAAAATTCCAATTATTCGAGATTCCGGCGAGAAAAATGATGGAAGAATTGAGATTTGTTTGGAGTGTTATGTGGTAACATGAATTAAAAGATGGTGAAACGATTATTATTATTTTTTAAATAATTCGTTATATTTATAAATAGTACCATTTTCACCGGTCATAATTCGTTTTATTAGGTTTTACCCTGTTTGAAAAACGATTTGGCCTCTTGTAGGGGAAAATGGAAATGAATACTCGTGCACACTTGACTCTTCAAAAGCGTTTATTGGTAATGGGAATCGATTGATGATAAACGGTATTCATTTTGTTTACTATTACGTTTGATCTAAGAAACCAGTCAATGATTTATTTTAATATTTGACAATTTCTTGTTGTGTAAAATGCGGGAGTTTCCTGCAATCGAATTGCTTTAGTGTATTTTCAGATTCTTTCGAAGATACTAATTACTCATTCATCTAATGGTAACATGAACTCAACATTTATTTCTACTAGCGATAAGAGAACTGAAGGCCTGAAGTTCGAAGTATGAATTGATATAATTATTGGTATTCCTTTTTACAAAAATAAATTATTGGTATTCTTTTTTACAATGGTACGTTTTAGTAATATTTTACTCATGATTTTAGAATGTAGGATTTGGATGGTATATTTTCATATTAGATATAAATTTGGATATTTTAGAATTCTCAATTTTTTATAGCACTTTTGGCTTGCTTTAAGGTTTGTTACTATATTAATAAATTTAAAATTTAATTTTCCTTAAGCATCATGTGTATGTATCATTTCTTGATGTGCAATTTTGTATAGGTTCGTACATGAAGATAGAGCATGAAGTTTTTACACTGAAATTTGATAAAATAAATTTAACTGCATTGCATGCCAGGCAAGTGTTTTATTTTCATTTTGTTACTACTCCTATTATGTAATACACTATTATAATAAAATTTGTTTTCTTAGAACTGTTTTGCTTAGTTAGCTGCAATAAATTTTTCTCTTGGGAAATAAATGCCTTTGTGAGCCATAGTGCTGTCCTGGGCTTAGCATGGCTATACGGTATTCATTTTACATGTTAAACTTAATTTTTGTCTATTTGCATTTTTCTGGATCTGGTATTGTGATTTTATGTATCTATCAGAACATATGGAATCATGTTGGCTATTCGTTTTTTTTTGTTTTGTTTTTGGTTAAGCAACCCTTGCTGTTACAAGCAAGGGTTATTTTTCTTGTTACTTTTTTCCCTTTTACAGATGCCTGTGGCAATAGAAAAAAAAAAACCCTTCCATCTTCTCCCGAGTATATCCCGCTCTGAAACATAGAATGCAGTTAACAGCACATGGTAAATTAATGTAAATGTTTGCTTTGTGTGGCCTATTTTAATTTCAAATTTTGGAAATGCCCTTGCTATGTCCATGCATAGTTTATTTTCAGAGTCTAAATGGTATTTGGTGTGAGATATTCTCATTTGTAAATGGCAGAAGTTAGAAAAATTCAGAAAGGAAGACATAAGTATTCGCAGAAATGTCCCGATAAGTTTGTAAAGGAAACTGAATTTTTAAAAAAATTCTTATTTCTCATTTTATTAATCTTGTCTAGTAATTTCATTAATCATTCTTAAATTTTATCAGGTAACAAAATGTAAAATTGAGAATAAGGAATTGAAAGCTGAACATAGTACCTACTAAAATAATGCATTTGGAGAAAGGAAATCTTTGTAAAGATGTGCAGAATATTCTACTCGTGATGATCGTCTCGGTTCGAGCTCGATTCTAAGAGAAGGCGATGGTGCATGACAATTCGGATGGTAGAGCAGTCCGCCTGTCCTGTCCATCGAATGATAGTAGCAAGTCCGCCCTACGTCGAGTGATAAAGACAGTTTCGAAGGTAGTAGCAGTCCGCCTGTCCTGTCCATCGAACGATAGTAGCAAGTCCGCCCTACGTCGAGAGATAGACAGTTTCGAAGGTAGTGGCAGCCCGCCTGTCCTGTCCATCGAACGGTAGTAGCAAGTCCGCTCTACAAAGTGATAGACAGTTTCGAGCATCGCATACATTCTTCAATCTTCGCTATTATATTTGAATAGGGAGTATAGAGTATTTTTCATTCTTTTCATTTTATTTTGTAGCTGTTCTGATTGTAAATTTAATTGCAATCTATTTTTGCAACTAATATATTGTAAATTTTAGCTCCATTTAATTGCACTTTCATGCTTAAATGGAAAAACAGCTTTATGCTTTAAAACATTCATTTGTTCCTATTTTCTGAGCTGTTTATAAAATTTCGTAGAATTTTTGCTGTAAGCAGTTATTTAATATATTAAAAATTCTGAAATAGTATTGTTACCATGCCTAGATATGTCCATATCTAAGAAAATTTAGCAACAAGCTGTGTGGTAAAGCAAGGACTTTTTGTGTTTGTGCAAAAACTTTTGTGTCGTACTATAAATTTATACCAGGTTTTTGTAATATCCTTAAAGGTTGTTCCTCTGCATGAATATTGTTGAGAAATAGATACGTAAAATGCCAATTGTGCTTGAACTGATGCCAGAATGAAGTAATGCACTGCAGATTCCTACTTGGCTGTGGCTGTTGCACTTAAACATGCAAACGAGGAGAATTTTAACTGTGGAAAAAATCCAGTAGCTGTCCTGTTAAGTTCTGCACAATTTGTATAAGTATTGGTATCTTATTTAATCAAAACTTGCTAATGCTCAAATTGAATTTATTCCATTGGATCATTGATTTCAATTAATTTTGTCAATAAATTAATTATGAATGTAAATTAAATATAATTCAGAATTTTTAAATAAGTTGTTACTATGAACTGGAATTCAATTGTTAATATTGTTTAACATTTTTCAGTTTTCTAAATTATTTTTGATTTGTAAATGATTTTTGTAAGATCAGATCATTTGATTTGATTTAATATCAAACGTTATTGAATGAGAAATGGTCCCATTTAATCCCCTTATTGTTAAGAATTAGTTATTTACTTTGAAAATTTAATTGCAGCTGTATAATTTTTCAACTATAGACTAAAGTCAAAATTTTGGAGCATATCATGGGTTTTGAAATGATTTCTCCTCATTCGGAACACCAAAACCATGTGCTGTTACAGATTTGTGGCTACAGTCAACAACTACCTTATAATCCATCATCATGCGATTTGAGTAATCCATCTTCATGCTTTATGAGTAATCCATCGTCGTGCGTTTAGAAGTTAACCGGCTCATTATTGTGAGGGTCAAACTTGCTTTTCAGTGTTCAAGTAACTTCATTTTGTGTATTAAAATGTGACTTAGTGTGTGTGATCTACATTAAAGAAATGTGATATTTTTCATTGGGATGTGAAAGGAATCAAACGCTCTTGTAAAAAATAAATTTTTTTAAAAATATTGTGGAATCGTTTATATTACACCAAAATTTTCCGGAAACTTGTGTAAAAAGATATGAATAATAAAATGGTTGAAATATTTTAAATGTGTCTTGAGTTGTTTTGTATTACTTAGGGCAGTGAAATCAGGTTATTACTTCCCCCTTGGAGTTCAAAAATTTTTTTAAGTTTTAAATGACATAATTAACTTAAACCCAAGGTAAAATGTAGGCTACCTGTATTCACTGCTTTTAAGTCAGGATTACGGAAAGGTAGGTGAGAATTTGATATTGCATTTAACTGAAAGTATCAAATATATATAATTTGTAATTAAAATGCATATATAAATCGGTCGTATTTTAAAATGTTTTAATATATAAATTTGTGCTTCAGAATGAGTTCAATATACGTCTGTAGCATATTTAGGTAACGGCAAGATAATGCTTTTTAAAATATTACTACAAATTTAAGTGTAATTTTGATATGCACAAAAGAGAAGAGAAATTTAAAGGTTGTGTTGACAAATCATGTATTAGGAAAATTGTACACATTTAAACTTAACATGCATGAAAAATTTCAATGCTGCAAATAAAATATACGTTTTATGATTTTAAAGTTTGAGTATTCCAAGATTTTTTTTGTATCGGAATTGCTATGGTTGAAATGCAAAAATGGCAAAATTTTTGAGTATGTAATGTGCATTCATTTATTTTATAGTAGTAATTATGTTAGTATTTCTGCGATTCATTATGATTTCATCAGATGTGCATTCATTTACTTTATAGTAGTAATTATGTTAGTATTTCTGTGATTCATTATGATTTCATCAGTAGTTGAGATTAATTGGGGATAAATTTTATTGAAAATAGGGTAAATCGGGCAAGTGATTGTATCGATACTGAGGAAAGTGAAATAATCCTAAAAGATTTTATTACATCTTCATTAGCTCAAAATTATTCACTGAATTAAAAGCATTTTTGGAATACCAAGTGAAATAAAATAAATTTAAAGAATTCTTTGGTGTCAATGAACTGTTTTAATTGAGATACTTATATTATTTTAAGATTCTCGAGTATCCGCCTCTTAAGGTGTGTCTGGTAGTCGATAAGCAATTCTTCTAACCGATTTTATTTATTAACTATAGTAAAATTTTTTAGCTCAGTATGTCCAAAATTATTACTATAGACCATTCATGTGTAAAGCCCAGCAAATACATATCATTTTGGGTTAGAATTGTAAAATATGCTTTTAAAGTATTTAAAATTTTTTTTCCAGAAATAGATGTACTTTGGGAGGATAAGATGACCCAGTAAAATTTCCACTTTTGAAACTGAAATGTTCCTTAAAATGTATCCCTATACGTTCCTATCCCTATCCTTAGTAAAAAAAAGTTAAAAATTGAATATTGGAGATTAGCTTTCATGTATCAAACAAATAATAATTCTAAATACTTTAGCAGGAATTATTGTGAGCTATATTATCAAAAGTAAAAGTTTTTCCAGTAAAAATGACAGGAGTTAAAAAATCATAAATCTATATAAATATCCTATCTTATCATCCAATGATATATCTATTGTTTTAATTCCTAAAATTTCAGAAATGCGAGTAAAAGATCCAATATTTTTGAGACAAGAATTGAGCCCTTCAATGTATTGTATGATCAGAAAATGTTTTCCTCTTCAATTTGTCAAGTTTGACAATGACGAAACCTGTACTAGAAATTGCATTAGATAATGCAAGTAATAGCAGACAGGGAGAGCAAAAGATAATATTTTAAGTTGCAGAAAATAAGATTTCTATCTTGGTATTAATTTTTTTTTTCAAAAGGAACTATTTAATACTTAATGATTTGGAGGTATGAAATTTTGTGATGTGATAACTTATGTAACATAATAAAATCAAAATAATTCTCCCCCCCCGATATGGTGCAAATTCGCTGAAATAATCAAAATAGTGTGTGTTATGAAATTATTTGATCTGCTTAAGTAATATGCATGATTTTCACTAGATGAATTGATAAATTCATTTGGCTTGCCCATTTCCAGAAATATAAAATTATTTGTTGCGCTAAGATTATAATATTTTTATACTTCATGCAACTGAAGAATATAATATTTAAAAGCACGGAAAGAAATTTCCAACAGTAGTGTCTAATTGGCAAAATGAAATTGGGTGTGAAATTTTTCAGAGAAGACTTGAAAGCTGATCCTGCTGTCATAACAAGGCTGTGGTTTAAACAGTGTGAAAATTGTCATCAAGATAAATATTCTTTGAATAAAGAAAGTTGGTTAAAAATTTAGGAGCAAAATAGTAGAATATTAAAAATTTCACATTTTATGCAAATTTAGTATCTGCAAGATGTTGGAAGTAGCTGTCCCTGTGTATAACCAATTTTTTTTTTAAAAAAATTTAAATAGTCGAGAATGCGAGATTGTTTTCAGTTTTTTTCCCCCAGTTATGTAATAATATTTTGATGGCTTTTTTTAAAAAAAAATACTAAAAATATAAGATCGGGTAGTTCGTATAATTTTTCCAAATTTATTATATACCAAATTTTTATCTACTTGGTTCAAAATTCAACTGCTATTTAGGTTGTTTTTAGGATAATGGTTAAAAGTTATTTCTTAATAATGCACTTGCCGCTGTGTTAATTGTAGTTGCTTCCTATTACAGTCATATTTTAGTCGGACATTTGTTCGAAATAAGAGTGTTAAATTATCAATTAAATTTCCTAAAATGTTTCAGTTAAGTATTCTTGTTTTCTTGTACTAGAGCCTTAATCCCAAATTACGTTGCCATAATATGAATGTTGGTATTCGTAAAGACTAAAATTGTTTTCATAGTCCTGAGTAATAACATGTCCTTAATTAGTGGAGTGACCTAATTCTAAATAAAAAAAATTATAATGTATGAAATGCCCTTCAGTTAATATGTGAGGTAGCGGTGTGACCATTAATTGAAAAATATTTATTATTAATGAAAAATAATT
>JAPMOR010045528.1:0-17649 GCA_026543865.1 Argiope aurantia | reverse complement strand
AAATTCCGAATTTAGAATTTTGGATGTATTCATTATGTAAATTGCGAACAATCGATTGAAAGGCGACAGATAGGAGACGAAAAAAGGAAGTAATTTTGTTTGGCTTCTCTCCCATTAGGAAGCGCAATCCATCATAAGCAATTAGTAAACTGAGAATCTCATTTGGAATATGAGGGCGAATATTCTCTTCCGCATCCAAGTGCACTCTCATCCGGCGTTTGCCCTCTGAATCGTGTTGTTGAAATATCACGCACATTTTGTTTTTCGATACTTCTATTCTAATGTCTTTTGCAGACTTAATATGAATTATGATGCCTGCTCAAGTGTACTTATGTGTTTATCTTGTTTTTCACTTATTTTATATTTTTTTTCAAGGCTTGGTTAAAATTCCAGTTTTATTCATTATCTGATAAATGAAATTCTAAGTCTGACCAATTGAAAATCTAATGAATGAAGTTGGACTTTTGACTATCTGATGAATGAAATTAAATTTTTTACTATTTGATGAATGAAATTAGACTTTTGACTATCTGATGAATGAAATTAGACTTTTGACTATCTGATGAATGAAATTAGGCTTTTGACTATCTGATGATTGAAATTAAAATTTTTGACTATCTGATGAATGAAATAAGAATACTAGATGAAATTTAAAAATCCGCAACATTTTAGTATTTTTAATATTTAAGAGCGGCTGTAAAACATCTGATTAAATAATTTACTAAAGAATAAAAATGTTGTAAGTGTATCTGATTGCAATTGTTAACAAAAAAAAAATTGTTGCAGGTAATTATAAATTATAAAGAGATCCAAATTTTGTAAATTAGAATGCCAAACTTAAAAGAAATTCTCCTTTAAACAGTATGATTTTGAAACCTGTTTGAATGGCCTGTTAGAAACAATACAATAAAAAAAAAATTGCTGCAAGAAAGTATAAAATTAGTATTTTATTATTAAAAATTTTAAAATTATTATTTTTTTTCAAGAAGACGAACTATAAAAAGGAATTGACAAGACTTGAGTGTCGACAAGAACGATAGTCCAATTGGAATCATTCAAAATTAAAAGTTTTAAAATGTGCTTCTACTTTTTCTTTATCTCGAAACTGTAAAATGAAGTCAAAAAGAAATGATTTAATAATATATTGACCGTACAAACAGCTCCGATATTGTGCTGTGACACAGTTCTGAATTTGATTTGAAACAAACATTTTAATCGTTATTATTTCGCTGTAACAAGTATATTAAAGTAAAAAAAGGGGATAAAAGTAAAACCCGGTAGTAATATCTTATTTCTGTTTCATTTTATCAAAACAGTTTTTTAAAAAAATCTTTGACACACTGTGTATTAGATTTTATAATCGTTTGACTTTTAAAGCGTGATATTATACAAAAATTATTACGTGATCTGATTAAACTAGCAGGAGTGGTCTCCCGAAAACTTTCTCTCATACTCTCCAATGCATTGTCATGACATCGAATGCCTTACATGGCATTGGCGTACAATAATTACGAAATGTTATTTTTTTAGCCTGAATTTAATATTTTTACTGAATTTACTTGGTGAATTATTTGGATAATTCCTGACATGCTGTCAATAATATTCTAAAATCGAATTTGTGTTTCAGACATATTTTTCTCTACCGATTCAAACGAAGATTTTACACAAAACTGCACTTGCAGCCAAACAATACCATACTAAAATTGATATATTTAAGTCATCGCGTTTACGAGTTATTTTGTTTACATGTTTGTGAAAATACAGACAGACAAACAATCAGCCCTTTGTTGGATTTGGCTCAAAATTTGACAGGTGTCTACACTATAAATGTTAAATTAGCGTACCAAATTTTTTTTATTTTTTTATTTTATAATTATCGTCTTAACTTATATTCGAACAGGTGGACAGACGAATTTTCTGTGAATGGAATTTACTCAAAATTCGTTAGAAATCTGCAAATTTGATATGAACCCAGCATACCAAATTACAACTGTCTAGCTCAAAGTGTTTTTGAATTATTTTTTATCACAGATAGACAGGGCATTTTCCAAAAATGCGTTTTTAGAACTCATGGAGGTCTAAAACGTAGATTCATAAAAATCACGAGTTGGAATTTTTTTGACGATTGCTGGTAAAAAGTAGATTAAATTTTTATAGTGTAAAATAAGCGATTGATTTGATTTTGAATCAAGATTCAATATTGCATCGTTTTTAAGTCGATCCTCAAACAATTTATTACAGAGGCTTTACTTTATTTTCGATGCCGATAGTTTTTCTTGCTTCTAAATTAATCCACAGCATTGTATGTTCTGGCGAGTTGTAAATGTTTGGCATGAAGGGCAAAGGATAGTAGCCAAGTTCTGGTTCTACTGAAAATCTGCCGTGTAATCTCTTGTTAAGCTTTCTCATATTTTTCTGGCTTAGTAAGCACAATTTCATGTTTTTCTGGTGTGCAAAGCTTTCTGGCTTAAGTATTGTCCTCATCATATCTCCAAAATGGTGGCAACTCGTCAACTTAGAAATGAGTAAGTAATACTGTAAAAACTATTTCTCGGAAATATATATTGGAAGTTCAATCAAAAACACACACCCTAACTTTAAAAAAAAAAATCAAAATTCTTAATTGGAAGTTACTTGAATTGAATTAAATTATTTGGGAAATTACACAAGCATAAATTTTTTGGCTTAAGTATCGTCCTCGTCATGTTTCCAAAATGATGGCACCTCATCAAATTATTCAGAGTTAAGTTTATTTAAGTATATATTAAAGCAGATGAGTTTCTGTCAGAGCGACGGGAAAATGAAATCAGAATAAAAATAATAGCAAATGGGGGAAAAACGAGGAGAAATAAATCGAGAACGAAGGATGGAATTAGGTAAAAACGGAGGGGGGGGGAGTCACAATTGGCTATGCACCAATTCTGCATTGCAGCTTGATTAACCTTGTCACTGCTAGACAGTCGGAATGAGCGTTAATATTTATTTCCAATTTGATTCTTAACTATTGCTCATAGAGCAGATTTTAATTTTTTTAGTAGATTAGTTGGGTATCTCTCTATCTCCTACTTATCAATCCATTTTCTGTCCTCTTTCTACATAATTACTCTTATCAATATTTCATTTTCCTTGTTTATCGAGCTCTTCACACAAACCACCTTCAAATTACCACATAAAATTTAAAGTGATAGAACTAGCTTTAAAGATAATATAGGAATACTATTACCTTAATAGACGGAAGTTACCAGCATTTAATTCAAAATTACTGTTCCTGCTCAAATTTATCCTCATATATTTCCGATCTGGTCGTAAATCAAATAAACCGAATCAGGCTAAACTGCTTTATATGGCTTGGGAAATGCAGAAGTACTAAAATTTAGACCTATGCGTGACTGGATATAGCGAAAATATTTTGAAATTATCTCATAAATTACTTGTAGAATTACCGCTGTTAATGAATTGATGCCAGTTATGGAAGCAATCTGAAAAGTTAGCCGGCGTTTAAAACATTTAAGAGTTGGTTTGTAAAGTTTCGGCGAAACGTACTCTATGAGTTTGTCGTCCAAAGAGGTACTTCAATGATAGAATTTCAATTTTGGTACTGGAAGTATATATATTTTGATTTGTGTATTATGCAATCGTAATTTAAATCTTTACTACATAACAAATTGTGTGCTCTTTGGCATTAAATAGTGAAATATTAATGGAAATCATTTTTCTAAGATCTTTGAGATCACTAAGATCTTTGTTGAATCTTCCCTGCTCGTTTAATGAACTGAAATTTTAAATCATGCTTGAGTTTTGTACTATTTATATATAGTAAAACACCATTTATACATCATTTCATTGATTCATTTTGTATTGATAAAGTTTTTCTTTATACGACGCAAAGCTTCGATTATACGCCATTTTTCTCATAGATTTCGAAACTGTTTTTGAGTATCTGAGCTGTGACAAAGAATTTATGACTTTAGAATTACTCTTAATTGACGAATAAGCGAAAGAGAAATTGTCTTATGCTAATTTAGGTGATATAAAAGAGAACCAGGAAGTGTTTTTATTTTCCTTTTAACTATCGCTATAGAGTAAGTACATCGGAAAAACTTGGACCTTATTTTATTTGTGAAAGCACTAATGATTAAATATTCAACGAATATAAATAGATTCATAATACTGTTCCTAATCGTTAAAGTAAAGAGATGCTTTACTATACATATTACTATTCATTCACGGATTCGAAAACCTTCCGCACTTTTGCGCAGGCGTTAAGATGTGTTTATTTAATAAAAAAAGTTGTGAGAGGAAAAATGAAAATAGAAGTTGTTTACATTTAACAATAAAGTAAATTCGGATTATTGGCGGACGTAATAAGTGATTTTTTTTTGGGATAATTCATAATATTGTGGGAAAAAGATTCTGATTCATAATAAATGCTTTAGAACAATTTTTATTTACTGCAGGGGCTAAACATTATATTCTTATGAATAAATGGTAGAGTTTTGCTCTTAAAATTTAATAATTCACTTTTTTCCCCACTTTTTTGTAATTCACAAAATAATGTTTTTTTTTAAATGTTATAATGTTAATTTTTTTTGTATATTATTGAATTTTTTAATATTTTGAGCCTAACAAAGTGGTATAATCTCAGTAAGGTTATTATAAAAAATATTTTTCGAGTCAAGTTTTTTTCACTAGAATTAGCTTATAGACAATAATTACGCAATTTTGAGTTACTATAAAATAGTATATCAGAAACGATGTGACACTCACATATTCGCATGTGGGAAAGAAAGTATCTAATGGGACGGTGATCAAGGTCAAAGAATGGAGGCAGAGGGGATATTCCGAAATAGCAAATTCATTTTAATCTCATCCCTTATCAATGTGGAATCGTTGAAAAAAGGTTGTATCGGGATATATAAGGATTCCTTTTAGTGCTTAAAAATCTCTGAAATGATTGTAGGTCTTTTATAATACCTATAAATTAATTTAAAATGTATTTTCTATTAAACGGAATAATTATTATCCAAATGGAATGCGAAAACGATGCATCTTCCTCGACTTTACATTAGACAATGTTTAAAGATAATTTTAATTAACACTTATCTGCATGTACATGATTCATATGAAAAAAGAAAATGAAATGTTTTTTTAAGCAGTTAAGTGAAAGTATTGGTTTCGCTCATTTTTTAAATAAATATTTAATTTTAAATTTAAATTTTTGTTTTGAATAAAATGTTGTAATACAGTGATACCATCTTGAACAATTTTTATTTGAAAAAAAGTGTTACTTTTAAATGAATTGTCTTTAATATCATAAATTTTATTATAATTGAAAATTTTTATTAAAATGTCTTTTATTTTTTTATTGCTTTTATTTTTTCTTATTTAGTCTTTTTATTTTTGCTTTTTATACCAGTCCCTAAAAAAGTGCTTATATAAACGGTGCTTTAATACTTATTCTTAAGCCAAAAGATTTAATACATATAAATATTTGTTTGCTTTTTTTTTTTTTTTACAAATCGATAATTTTTGACCGATGTTGATAAAATCTGGCGCACATGCTCGTCAAGACAACACGAAGGTAAAATCCGAAACTTGCTTAAATTTTAATTATTTACTTTATAATATTAATTTAGATCGATACACAATCAGTATCGATTTAATTGTTGACCTGAAATTTCGCCAAATTTCATTTGTTCTTCAAACCATTCAATCACGTGATTTTGCTAATGTTCAAATAACGAATTATTGTTTTCTTTGAACATCTATTCCAAAGCATCATTTTCCCTTCCGCGTATATTTTAGAGTATATTCATTTTAATTTGGATCCACAGTATTTTCTAGTAAATTAATACCATTAAATTTATATTTTTCTATCTTACCAACAATGTAAAATATGTGTGTGTATATATATATATATATATATATATATATATATATATATATATATATATATATATATATATATATATAAAAGAGATTCTTAATATAGATGAATGATTGATATGGGGGGGGAGGGAGGTACATTCTACATCAATAATTTAGTACCTAGCAAAATCGATATTCTGGTCTAAGAAGCTAGGAGCTATAGACGGCGAATAAATAAATAAAATTTCAGTTAAGATGATCTTTTAATATTCTTAATTCCATGGGGACAAATGAGTGGCGGGCTACTAGATGCTTAATATTTATTTCCGAGTAGGTCTTTTGATTGTTAAAGGTTTAAAATTGCTTTGTTGAGGGAATTATGAACATCAGTTTGTACATATGAGTTTTAATTGAAATTAAACACAACCAGTATTCCTAAGAAACCAGCTGGTCGCCAAAAATGATTATTTGACTTTAATTGTAAGAAGTATGATAGAAATAAATGCAAGAAAATGTTGCTAAATCAACCATTTATTCTCTGAAGTCGTAATAGGGATGTACCGACGATTATATTATATGCAGAAAGGCTTTTCACCTTTAATGCAAAGGGGGAAAGTGAGAAAGAAACAATCCTTACTACTAAATTCCTAACCTAAAGAAGGCAAGTAAAGATGCACCAGTCTCTTTTTCTCTCTCCGGTAAAAAATAAATAAATAAAAAAAAATAATAAAAAAAACTGCCTGCATCTTTTGAAAAAGATGCACCTGCTTTTCTGCATGTTTCGGATTTTTCAATCTGTTTCATATGCTTGCGTCTGTTGAAAGACTTTTTTACTCTTCTTTCTCCACCCTTCAACCCACCTCCTCCGTCTTTGGGAAATCCGTGTATCTCTCCTATTCTAAATGCTATTGGCATTGAAGCCTCATGTGTTGAAATCGTGTGGCTTAAAAAAAAAAAAAAAAGTGGGGTGAAAAAGAGGGCTTTTATCCTGATCATTTCGGGACCTATTCAGTTTTTTTTTTCTTTTCTTTTTCTGCTTCTTTACTGGAGTAAATGCGGAGGCTTTGCTATGTATGCCTGCTTCAATCCTTTTGTTTAAATTCTCTCATTTTCTCCTTATATTGTAGTTTGGTTTTACTTTGATTACTTGGCATTCGCTATTCTAGGAATTTAAAAAATATATATTTAACGTTGATGCTCATAATGCCTTAATTCTACTTTTCTCATTAATTTTCTTTTTTTTTTTCTAGCAATCTTTTGTTATACGATTTTAAAACAATGGGCAGAAGAAAGACGTAGATTATTTTGAAATTTTGGCTCTTTTTTCTATTTGTGTTTATTGTAAGCTTTATTTTCGAGATATAATCAATCCTCTTGCAGCTTTTTGAATGAAAATGGCCCATTTTCAAATTATATAAATACGCTTTTATACGAATTTAAATGTATAATATAATTTGTATTTAGGTGTTCAAGTTTTAATTTTTTCGTATATGAAAAATACTAAGACAAAATATTAACGTTACTTAAGGCTGTACTGTGTTGTAATCGAGATTTTGAAAACTCTTCTCGTTTCTAATCTTTCTAAGTCTAGGAATTAAAGAAATTTTGTCTGTTGGGCACGATAACACTAAACTATATGGAGGGCCGCGGTGGCCTGTTAGTATAGATATCGCCCTCTGAACTGAAGAGTTTGAGGTTCGAAACCCGATTCCACTAAAGTCCCATCGCTTATGCAGGCCTGATACGTGTTAAATCCTACGTCGTAGGCAAAACATACTCCGGTTGTTGAAATGCTAAAGTGGGAATGTCAGCTCGGGTGTCTTCCTCGTCATCTGACCGGGGTTCAAAATTACAAGTCAGCCCCAAAATGGCAACCTTGCTTTCGAACGGGGCGTTAATATAATTAAAAGAAACTCTAAGCTATGCGGTAGAAATTCTTTACAATTTTCTGGGCTGCATAATTGTGAAAACATTTGGCCGTTGTAGTTAGATCTAATATGCATGACATCGAATACAAATATTAATTGGGCGCCAAGTTTTGAATCAGGAACTTTCCACTCTGTTTCGTGAATAATTTATTCCTGCAAAAGTTCATTGTTGGCGCGATATATCTGCTGTATATGAATCATGAATAATAAGTAATCTTAATACATGCATTTACATATGGTTTTTCATAAAAATGAAATCTCCGAAAAATATTTGTTATTTTTATTTAATATATAATTTATTAATTGTTTTCTTTCGATTCAGTTTGTTTGATATTTGTTTAATTTTAAGCTTAACAATTTTATATCGCATTTATTGAAAAGAAAGTATTTTGAGCCGGGATAGCCTGGTTGGTATGGCGTTGGATTCGCATCCCTTGGGCTGTGAATTCGAACCCCACCGGCCGAAGACTCCCCGTGTATGAGATGGGTGGTGCACGTATAAATCTCTCGTGGTCACAAAGTCCTCCATATAGAGACAATACCATTGGGGGTACTGGTTCAGAGGTGATCGTTCTCTGATTCAGGTCTAAATTACGAACTGTCGATTAGTGAATGCATAAATGACTCTGACGCATAAGGGACTGTGGCGCATAAGTAGCTAAGACGTACTCTTGGCCCCAGATGGCGCTACTTAAACGAGCCGCTCTCTCGGCTTAAAATAGCTGACTTGTTTATGACAAGTACCTTTAGAAACAACAATAACAACAGAAAGTATTTTAAAAACTGAATAGTAATTGTTTATTGTTCAGTTAACTGTAGCATCTTAATTTTTTTTAACTAAATCAGAACATCGTGTTGAGTACTGATGGAATCAATGAAAGGCATTACAGGCATATTATAAAACTATATATATAATATAATATAAAATTTATCGTGAGTGAAATTATTAACAATAAAAATATAGTTACAACAATAAAATGTTTACTAAATCTTTATGTTAAAATGTAATAATTACCAACAGTTAAGAGTTTAATGTTTCAGAAATTCACATAAGATTTCTCTACTAGGTCCCCCGTTATTTCTTTTTGTATGTTTTCCTGCCTTTTTTTATGAAAACATTATCTTTATTGAGAAACCTTATTTTTATTCCTTCTATAAACAAAATAAATAATCCATTTACATACACATTCATTGGAGAAAAATGATAAAATAAAAATGCATGAAATAAAAATACAAAATTACATCTAGTTTATTTTGCTTTTTCCGTTAAATTGCTGCCATCATTTTGTTCTGTTTTAAAACCATTCATGTATGATGTAGAGAAACAGACTTAACTCAAAATTCATCAATCATTTTCCCACTAAGATAACATTATTCTGAATTGCCTCGTAACTACCAAGAATTTGTTGAAATTTCACATATTTAAAACTGTGCTCTTATCTCTTTCTTTTGATTGTGCTTTTATCTCTTTCTTTTCTTCCAGTTCAATTTCCAGGCAATGCTAGAAAATGTTTCCAAAATACTACGAAATTTAAATGTGCCGTGAAAACGTAAGCTTGCAATTTGCTTCTAAATTACATTACACTGTTTTAATTTAGAACTCTTCCTTTCTCTAAGGAATTGAATAAAAATTGGAGAAAGCGCGGTAGAGAGAAATAAGTGAGTGATAAAAATAACAAGATAAAAAAAACAGTCTGCCCGCGTTCGTTACGAATCATTTAACCCTTCTTCACTCTCACGTTAATAGCTTTCTAATGTTGCTTTTACTGGAAGAAAGTTACCTTCAGCGTCAACTCATCTGGCGTGGAAGGGGAAAAAACAAAAAAGCACCTGGAACATAAAGAAGCAAACGATCAGAATGAAAACATAGCAGCAGCGCTGCAAGCTGTGCGTAGAAGAAGCTATCAATCTTCCAGTCGTTGCAGCTATTTTTTTTTCTTTTATTGTATCTTTTTTAAAAGTTATATTCTTTTTTTATTTGGTTTTGTTTTTGGTGTTGGAGGAATATAGCTTATCTAACAGTGGTGAACTGTGTATAATCAGGAGAAAGGTTTTTTCCGAGTTGCTTACTTCCTGCTCTGCCATTTAGATATTAAATATCGGCTGTTCTTTTTGGATGAGTTTAGTTGTTTTTCTTATTCTTTCACCGGAGTTCTTTTGCTATTGGAGTTTTCATATGCAAATCGATTTCCAGAGCACCTAATGGGTTTATTTTTTATTCGCTTTCTGAAAGGAATAAACTTTGTGTTAATAAAAACATTTTGAAGACATACGAAATACTTCAAAATACTTGTCTTTCTATGAAATATTTTAACGATACAATTTTTGCAATTTATTAAGTGGGGTAGAGTGCTAAAATGAACATATATGCATTGTTACTTTTTTTGAGGTTAAAGAAGACCTGAAAGAAATAAGCCTTTAAAGAGATTTATTAAAAACGTGCACAAATAACTATTATTTTTTTATAATAGATTATACGTTGTCTTAATTTTTCATCCCGATTTTGTGCTTTTATTAACATGAATTTTAGTTCACCCTTAAAGATGTGAACAAAAATCCATATCTCCTTCATTCAGTAAAAATATCGGCAATCAGATATTTTAAGTTAAGCTGAATTAAAAATATTATATAATTCAATGATAAGTGTTTGCAATTTTTCTAAAAGATTGCTATATTTTTGTCTTCTATCACGCTGCATTGGTAAACAACAACAACAACAACGTATATTTTGATCCTATTGTGAGTTAAACATATGTATACGATATATACAAAGGGAATAGCACACTACAATAATTTCACTTCTGGCACTAAATATTCTAGAACTGGTCTTGGACGTATATTATATCCTTATGCTTTCTTTTCATATCTTTATATATTATATCCATTAATCTCTTCATTTATCTTACTAATTCCTCATTTATCCAACCTCTGGCCCCTTTCATCCGCCCCAGACAGAAACAGCCTTGTTAAGTACTTCTTCTTAGTAATTCCAGGCAGACCGAAACTTGCGGCTGCCAGCTATTTTCTCCGGCTCTCAACTTCCGGTCGGAAGTCTGAACAAATGCGATTTCCGTACAGCGATGGGAGACCGGGGATGTCTTCTTAACGATTCGAAACACGTGTTTTGTTCGCCGCAAAGCGGATTCCATCACCGGGGTCGGGATGATCCACTGCTACTATCCGATTGTGGGCGGCATTTTCATTAAGGGGATTAGGTAGCCGTCGCTCAGGTTTTTTTTCTCCTCCCCTTCTTCCTTATACACTTCGTAGATGCTTTGGAAATGCGAAATATTTGTTCTTTTTGGATCTTGAGGCTCTTTTAGCGAAAAGGACCTTGGACCTTGATCTTCTCCCTATTGTGTCGCTTCTGACCGTATTATTTTAATTTAGTCTGCGAGTAATTCGAGTTTATTTTATAGTTAAATATAAACATCGCATCCTTTCATCTTTCCTCTCACCCCTATTTTGATTAATTGAACCCATCCTAACGCATGCGTATAAACACGGAGGGCTTTTGAATCCGTTGTCAGATAATATATGTTGTATGGAGCATGGGGACTTCTGCAGTAGAATGATAGTTCAAATTTTGATCACCAAGAGGAATTGTGGGAACTAAAGGAGGATAAATTTTTTTCAGTTACAGCACTTGCTGATGAATAGCTGAAACTGGAAGCTCTTTTAATCACAGCAGTGCGACTTCTTCGACAGTTTCATTCGCAACCGATTTCCACTTTCTTCCTGGCAGCATACTCAAGTCTTCAGTCTCTTCAAATTTCATAATCATCTTCATCAAATCGTACTTCGACATGGATCTTTTCGCAATCCCTTTAAATGAAGATATTCGTGCAGTGCAGCTAAGCTATTATTGTCGTTTTGGCTCACTCGCTATGTAAGGGCATGATTAACAATGACAAAGGTATGCAGAATGATTTGCAAGTCTCTTTTTAGATTTCACTAATTTGTATAAGGAATTTTTAAAAAATACCTCCTGGTGGTCAAAATTTGGACAATTTTTTTTTTAAATTTCAGAAATCTTTTCCTCATGGTCCATATAACGTGTATACCAAGTTTCACCAAAATCCGATGGGTAGAATGGGTTCTGGAAGGTTATGAATAGGGCCACTTTAATTATAAACACATTGTATGTCAAATATATTATTACATTCAAAAAGTTTCGAAACCTTGTTACGGAAGAATTAAGACAAATGAAAACTATTTATTTGCTGTTTCCGTTGAAATATTCTGTTTAGTTATGCATTTCTGCTACCATTCTTTCTTCTTGTCCTTTTGTCGTTGCACTTTTTTAGAACTTTCGAATCGTTGATCTTGAGGCAGATTCTGTCTGAGGAAAATGTACCTTACGACGATATCAAGAGAATAAACTGATTGTGGGATGTCATGTTTTGAAAGGTATTATGAATCTGGAGGGACCAGCTAACTTTATTTTGGTAGAAAAATTACCAGTTCAGTTTCTTGTACAGCTGGAAGTTCTGAATAACTGTATTCATCAGTTATGCGCATGCACTGATCTTATTTGAAATAGATGTTCTTGTGTGCTACGATTCCCAACAATATATGATGAAACAAATAATAAAACGAGCTATATTATTTTAAGAACTTAAGAAAGTTGGAGAGGGCGCATGGGCTAGTTTTTAACATAATATTATGAATTCTGATGATAATTTTATTCATTTTATCATAATATAAATTCTCGTGATGAATTTGACTTGTCAGAAAGAACAGCAGTAAGCTGTAGAAGATGTGAAACATGTTTATTAATCTTACACTTTTTTTATATATATATATAATGTGCAAAAACCATCTGAATGAATTCGAATCCTATGGCATTATTGTGTCATTAAAAATGTAACTATTTGGATAATCTGTTTCGAGCTGTATGCTGCGTTTCTTAATATTGTAGTTTTTTCTTTTCTTTTATTCCTTAAATAAACCAGCAGGTATGGTAAAAAAATCTTTTTAATTAGCTTTCAGAAAAGGAAGGGGCGCAATATTATGTGTTTAAAAGAACAGTAAAAACCGTATGAATGTCATTGTAACTATGAAACGTACAATCAAAAATTAGGCAAAATATAAATAAATAATTAAATAAAAATAAAATAAAAATCATCCAAGAAAAAAAGGGCGTGATAATTAAATTCATATAATTAAAAAGATAGTTTTTTTTTAGAAGTTTAAAATGGCGTAAAAATTTTGTGCAGAGTATGCTTGAAAGTTATCGCCGGAAAACGCCAAAATTTTTATCAGTTTTGAATTATTTGGTATTTTAATAAAATTTAATCAATTTAATTCAAAATTTGCTTGAATTAACTCGTTTTGAGATGCCTATTTTTATACTCAAAAATTTATTTTTAGTAAATTTGGTAGCTATAAGAGCTAGGTTTGTTGTACATGCACGCTCATTCTTTATTTTTGACAGAGAATTATTTATAAATTGACTGAAACATTATTTGCAGTTTAAATTCGTGTTACTCAGAGACATCGAATGCGAATCTCTGTTAGATATCATAGAACTTCTCACCAATAAATTTTAAATTTTTTATATCTTTATTTTCTGAAATGATTTTTATATTCCACTCATTTTTAATGCACATTTCGTGTTAATTTTGATTTATATCTAGAGGCATCTTTGAAACTAAAAGAAACCTCTTAGAAAACACTTTCTTCGCAGACATTCTCGGAATGTGTTTAGCGACTAGTAAGTCGTTGGAGCATTGTTGGGAGAATCCGAAACGGATGCAATATGAACTGCCGCGTCGCTTAGCAACCGTCTAGGGATCCCAGGCATGGTGACAGGAGACAAACAGTCTCATTGGATTTCAGGCGAAATTTCGTAATCGTTTGGGCCCGGATCTTGGAGTTAACTTTTTCTTAGCTCTTGCGAATGCACGTGCGCTAGAACCTCGGATAACTTGTGCCCGAAGAAACTATTTCCCAAGTTCTCAACTTTTTTATAAATGCAATATTTTGTAAATTTCTCTCGGGATGTTTTTCATTAGTCTTTTTTAATTTGTTTATAATAGGACTGAAATTTCAACCCAGTTTATGTAGAGTTACTTGTTTATAGTTACAATGTAATTAGTTGTTTCGCTGTTTTTCACCGCTGCTCTGAATAATAGAAGCTGCTTCAGTATCATTCATAGTTTAATTTGAAATTTCATCTTCATTTGTTCAGCTGATAAGTAATTATTTTGGACAGCATTATTTTACGAGAAATTAAGTAGCAGCTTTAATTCTTTATGAATTAATTTAAGTAATCAGGATTATTATCTTTGTTTTTTAAGAAATCGTCCAGTATATTTATTTATATAATTGCTATTAATCCATTATCAGTTACAATTTAGGAAAAGATGCACCTGTTTTGTGCAGTCACTAGTTAGTTGCTTGTCAATTAACACACACACACACAGACACACAACACACGCACACACCCACCGGGAGTGGTTTCTTTAAAACTTTGTCACAAATTCTTCAGTCAAGGAGTTACTCCCCGCGTTAAATTATGGATCTTGTGCAAGCCAGTGAACGCATGAGAGTTGTGCGCTTCGTTATATAGTATTTGCAAATTATTTACTTTGGCGAACAATAATTTAAAACGCTCTATCTTGGGCGTGAATTTGACATTTTTATTGAAGCTCGCGGCTATCTTTGACGACCAGTCGTTCACAAAGGTTCTGAAAAATGTGATTTGCATTTTTGACCTCTTGAAACCGAAATTTGGCTAGAATTTCAATTGTAGTTACAAAATCGCATATGAAATTTCGTTTGTTTTTACTCTCTCGTGTACGAAGTATAAAGAAAGTATTGCAATCATGATCCCTAAATATATCATCAATGGTCGCCTGTCCCTCTATTCTATATTTTCCAGAGAAATCTATTTCGTGCAAAAAAGCTCATGAATTTAAGGTGCATCATCAATGGATTTTATTCTCACTACCTTCCATTTTTTTTTTTTTTAGATATCGCAAGATAAAACTTTTAACAGATTCTCCAGCTTAATAGTTGGAGCGATTTTACCAATTTTCTTCGTCCATTTAAGTTTGCCATTTTGCTGTCAAACTAACCAGTCACAATGCACTCTTTGTTTTAGAGATATTATTTTAAATAGTTTGTTTTAATAAAATGTAGCTCATAAAGGTTGTCTTGAATAAATTGATACTATTATGGTCGCCGAAGATAGTTAGTTGGATATAGCGTGATTGTACTTGTAGCAAAACTTAGATTGACTTTAATTTTTTCTTAATTAATGCTTTTCTTGTGATTAACAAAAATGTCAAGTTTCTTCTTTTCCCCTTTTCTTTATATCTCCACCAGGTAACATCACCTGAAGTTACTTTTGAATCTATTTCAAAAGTAACCACCCAACAAAGCATACGGAGAAGAAAATGCAAATACGAATAATCAGCACAAAGTACGAAGTACAAATCGCATTAATACAACAAATAGAAAGAAATTATAATTTACAATATATTCGTGCCGATAAAATATCCATAATTTCATTAGCACGCAATAAATCCATTTGGAATTTATACATTAACAATAAGTGATAACATAAAGAAATACAATGATATAATCTGTAATCCATATAGTGAAATATCTATTTTAATTTTATATGCTAACAATAAATCATTACATTATTAACTAGATATATATACAATATATATATTAGGTATAATACAAAATTTAGTAGCTATTTACATGCATAAGAATAACATTATCCCCAAAGACATGAATCTTCTAATTCCTTAACCTTAGTAATTAGTCCTTATCTGGCAATAATGTATCTGACTAGATCCATAATCCCAAAGGCACCATTATTCGTCTTTAAATATTTAGCTTGTATATCTTTGAACATGCTACATCCATAGGCATAATTGATAAGTGTACCCTTATCAAGTCCATTAAGACAGTCTTTATCTTTTTGAAAAAATATCTTCTTAGTTGGACAAGAACGCTTCCATAGTGAATGAGTTGCTGGTTAAGTAATAATTTCCATTAAATCCATGTGCATAGCAGTCCAAAAATGTATCTTACTTTCATTCTGATTTCCTTCTGTATTTTTAAGGTTCCGACTAGATCCGGAGAGGATTAATATATATAATATGTTTTTTTTATAAATATAAGAATAAAATGGTGAATAAAAATGAAATTTTTTAAATATATATGTAGCTTTAAAAAAAGAGCATATTTTGATGTAAATTTTAACATTTATTTACAAAAACTAGGATTGTTCTAAAGAAGAAGAAAAATTGTTACAGTTTTTCATTTTTCTTTGTAACACTGAAAGTGTAACATATCATGGAGTGTAGCTGACTATTATCTAAGAGTTTTATTCTCTAAGATCTTTTTAAGAGTTATTTTTAAGTTTTTATTAAAAATTGTTGTATGCGTAATATATGAAATTTTGGGATTTTTTTTTTCAACATCACTTATATTAAACAATCATAAATCCACTTCTCGAGCATTCAACATACAATCCATAGTTCATGACATTCTACATAACATAGCGAGCACTAATTATAAATTTCATTACGATATCTTGATTATTTGTTGAGATATAACGATACTCGTTCATTAGAATTATGGGGGGGGGGTGAAGGAAAAAAATTGCTTCTAAAGATTTTGAATGCTTATAAATAGATATCACTTTATGAAAGAAGTTTGCTATAATTTGGCTTCTAATTGACATAAAGAAAAAATAAAGATATTACTGGAAACAGAAACAAAGATCTTTTTTGAAACGAAATTAAATAAAATAAATAAAAATACAGAATTTCATCCAAATTCATGTTTTTAACTTAGTCGAAGATATATCTTAAGTATATATTTTAAGCTTAATCCAAGATCGTAGTATCGCAACATTAAATTATATTTCTTGTTTAAAAGTCGCCAGTTTAGCCAACGAATCCTTTTTATTTCCCCCCCCCCATTGGCGATTCTGAATATATGCGGTCGCATGAAAGGGTTTGAGAATCCTACTTTAAAGTGAAATACAAAACAAAATATCCCACAAGGATTGTCTTTCCTTCGCAAAATTCCCATTCAGCAAAAGTCCTTTTTTTTTTTGTATTAAATACAAACAACCGTATAATATTATCTCCCCAGATAGGTATAAAAAAAGACTCACTCCTCATAAGAAACTCATCGAAACATATTTCTTGATTCTACGCCAATCATACTTTTAGAAGAGAATCCGAAATCGGGAGGGAGGCACTAAAAATAGAGAGGGGTGAAGATAAAAAAATATATATAAAAGAACCAGCAGAGAAAGGACGTTTGCTTTGAAAGAGGGCGCAACTCCTGTTATGGAACTAAAGGGGTAGGTCGCAAGGGAAGAAATGCGAGCCGGTGGGGTTAGGGTGGGGGAGAGAGAAGGCCATGAACGAACAACAAGAGAAAAACTTATCTTTTGTATCTTTCTTCACTTCAGTTGACAGGTAAGAGATCCCGGATGACAGTGTGGGAGTGAGAGGCAGGGGTTGGGGAGCAATTTCACGCTGGCGCAGTTTCATCCCGAGGAATTTGCTGGGAAGGATCATTGGAGGCAGGCTTAGGAAGGCAGAAGTTCGAATGAGGGGCAGGGGAGGTAGGAAAAAAATATAGCGGAAGTTGGCGAGGCGGAGTATAGGTTGAAATATGGTTGCGCTTATAGGTTGTTAGAAATATTTGGAAACGCTAGACTCAAAGACAAAACACATTTTATTCGAGTATGGGGAGTAACCTTTTTAAAGATAAGTATTGTCTCATTAAGCAGTATATTTTTAGATTGTTTGTGGCTTAGTGTCTTGGGATTGACTTTTTTTTTTTTTTTTTTTTTTTTTTTTTTTTTTTTTAA
>JAPMOR010045525.1:0-16942 GCA_026543865.1 Argiope aurantia | reverse complement strand
CTTTAACCATAAATTAATAATTCACTGTGAATCTCAGATTTTTTTTTGAAGTTAGAAATAAAATGGCGGAACATGATTGGTAGATAAACTCTTATTCGTTATGAATTCAGAAAAATTTTCTAAGTTGGAAGCCTTTTCTAAATTCTTTAATTCTGCAGGTATTTGTTCCTTCTACCAGGTTTAATTAGGGCACCTAAGTTGAAATAGCCACTTGTACAGACTACGTTTATCTAATTGCTGTTCCACTTGATTGAAATAATCCGAACTCCTTCCAAGTCGGAATGACGCCGCTTGATCCGTGACTGATGCTAAGTATATCGAAAGGCAGTTTTTTTCTGAGTTAAAAAGGTTTCATTTAAAATCAAAACATTTTGATTAATCAAATACGAATATATATGGGCCGAATAAAAGGAATAATTAATTTGTCAATGCTAAAAATTATCAAGTAGAAATGTAAGAATAGGTAAAACTATTTTAAATAGTGAATTGTAAATAATTTTATATAAATTTACCATCAAACAATTTTCGATGTATAGTACGGGAAAAATTGAATTCTCTTCGACTTCAAAGGAATTTTTTCTGATAAAGAACATCCTGGAAATTCATGATTTAACAATTCTTTTCTGTTTCTTTTTTATTTAATGCATTTAAAAAATTGAATAGTTAACTAAATTTCGCTTGATAGAGTAGTTTAAGAGTAACTCTAAATATTACATATAGCTGAAATTTGATAGTTCAAAATTCCAAAATCTTATGATCTTGCTGTTTGCGTTCCATGCGATTAATCTAGGATCATTTAGTATGTTCTGAACTATTGATGATAAAAAAAAAATTGGAAAGAACCAGAATTTTAAGGATTTGACAAACATCGAAGCTATGAAGATTATGGATTTTCCGATTTCTTATCAGTTTAGATTAATAAATTTGAAAGATCGATAACAATATGAATCTCATAATGCGTCATCAGAAAATTATACCTACTTAAGATAAGATGGCTAATTTTAAAATTGATCAATTTATTTGGCGTAGTGCAGAAGATAATAGCCATAACACTTGAAACACCCCCTTAACACCTGAATCGTCATAAAAAAAAACTGAGTAAAAGAAGTCTTCTGAAGATGATACTTGCTGGCAGCATTGGAAATCGACTCTGGAATTGTGCATAAATAGGTAACGTTTCTCAGTCATTTAACAACATTGCGCCAAGAATATGAGAAGCAAAATTTTAATATTTTTTCGGTATCTTTTCAAGATCGAATAGATTAAATTTCAGAAATTGAATCTTTTGAAGTAACTGTTCGTAGAAAGCGAATGAAGCCGGAGATTCTTTTGGTAAAAAGAAATCAACTGGAAGATCCCCAACCTGAAACAGAATGGAACGCGAAACAACAAGCAAAGATAAGCTTCAAAATATCGGCGTCGAATTCAAATCGACAACTATTTGTAAAGAATAAACTTGTAATGAAAACATCCATTTTTATACTCCAAATTTCCTGGAAATTTTTTTACTGAAAATTGTTTAGTTTTTATTCTTTGTTTTACGCTGCTGACATCACTCCATTTTTCCAGAATTTTAGAGAACCGATTTAGAAGGTTTACAGCTTCAAGCTTACATCCTGTTTTTAGATTTCAAGCCCCTGAAAATTTCCATCAACATTTGAGATAAAATGACTTGCGATATAACATGCCATCTTCCTCTATCTATTGATCGGATACTTTTCTAGTTCAAGATCCATCTTCTGTCAATATATCAGCTATCCTGGATAAAGAGTGCTTTCTCATAGTTGGAATCAGCATTCTCGTTGTTCAAAGATTAGGTAAGTTTCTGAATACTAATTGGAATTGGTTGTGGAATTAATTTTAAACGGTGTTATGTTAATACTGAAAGATTATTAAATTCTTTAAAAGAGAAAACGGTTATTTAAAATTAGTAATGACAATCTTGATAAAATTACGCGACAGATTGTATTGTATATTTTTCAAGCCTAAATTATGCTTAAAACCTAATTTTCCCGTAGTGGCAGCAATGAATGTTAAGAATTAAAATTTGATACTTTTTTTCTGATTTTTGTTAGTTTTCAAAATTTACACTAATTGTTTTACTATACGGAACATCAGTTAGATTCAAAGACATCAAAATTTTTGAAAAGATCGTCAATAATATACACAACGAGATAAAAAAAATTATTCTATATTTCAAAAATTGTAATTAGATCGATTTCAGTCTCGACAATTAACTAAATTACTGAAAGACAAATTTCTATTCATCTCATCGATGCTGAAGTTTCTATTTTAATTTCGGATAAATCCGAGTTACTGACATAATTGCTGATTAGTAGTATTGTATATCAATATTAAATTTTTACATGATCGATTTGCGATTTAATATCTGATCTCTATAAATTCATTTTTTTAGATAACACTTGATATCATGCTAATCAAGCCGAAGAGAAACCATCTTCAATCATTTCTTGAAATTTAAGAATTTTAAAAAGAACAGGTGGAAAATGGACATCCAGCACATCCAGTTGCCAACAACTTATGGAACTTTTATTGCATCAGGTTTAGCATTAGAAATCAAGAAGAAAAGAAATGAAAATTCTTTGCTAAGTGAAAATATTACATAAGGCCAAGTATTGTTTGATAGAAAATTAATTCTTCTTTGAAACATTTTCTTTAATTTCAAATATTAGTGATATTAAATGCATCGATTTCTGATCTTGGCACAACATCGTGATATTTGGCTTTTGCACTATTGAAAAACAATTGAATATTTCGGAGCTCTCATCTGCTTTACAAAAACTTGATGAAATGTTTACTTGTTATATAAATATTTTAAATTCTCTTCCTTTGATCAGTTTATATATTTGAATTATCTGCAAATATAATTGAAAAAATGTTTAACTTTCAGTCAGGATTTCATTTCTAATTTTAGTTCCCAAAAATTGGCTTAAGCTAAGCAATCGAAGTGAATTTGCAGAAATTGAATATGGAAATTTGATTTTTAGAATATAGTATAATAATGAAAGTGTTTTTAAGTTCACTCTATATTAATTTTTTAAAATATTAATTTTTATTGTTGCTTCCTTTGTTAATACACCCTTGTGATATTGGTTTCAGTTAGATGTGTAAATTGTTTTCTTAGAATAGCAATCTTATGCTTTAAAGTTACATAATTAACAGAATTTATCAGATCTATTCCTTTCATATAGTTTTTATCAATAAATATGTATTAAGCATTGAATTTATAGATACGAAAATATAAATATTTCAAACACTGTTTAAGCTTTTGCTTGATTTCGTTGTAACCTTCCATGTGTTTTAACAATAGAATTTTATTGTTCTATTGTCTGAAACTATAGAACAATAAATATGAATAAAAAATGACAACTTTTCGGAATGTCATTTGTTTGATAATTTGAGTTTTATTTAAATTGAAGAATACTATAGTGTTTTTATAAAAGATTTCTAAAAACTTGTGACTATATGACTAAATTTATCAGCACAATACTTATGTGTAAATTAATGTTGAGCAATAGCATTTATACATATATCTATATTCTCAAACACTTAATCGTTATCGAAGTGAAAGTAAGGGTGCGATTATATATAATCTTGTAATTGTAATTTTTTATGCGAAAGATGACGAATTCATTAAGTAAAAAAATTGTATTGTTATTTATGACTTAATTACTAAAAATATTTAGGATATGTATAAAGAATATGAAGTACTGATTTTAAAGATCTCAAACTTGAAACAACTGCCGTTAATATCGTAAGAATCAATTTTAATAAAATATTTGATTTAAGAACAAAACTTTTATTAAGTTATCAGTCCTCATCTCATTAAAAAAAATTCAATGAGAAAGAGGCTACTAAAAAGTCAAAGCAACAACACGGACTGAACCTATTATTATAATCTTGTTAATTATATTTTTCAGCAAATAATTTGTTTTAAATTTCCAATTACTGATTACAATTTTCAAAGAATTAAATTTTTAAATCTAGCTTGTATGAAACTAAGCTGGATGTATGTTGCGCGTAAATCAAAGTTCATGTTTAAAATATTAACCCTTAAATATATAAAATTGCAAAAATGTTTAATATTGTAAATATAATACAATTGTTTTGTAAATGTAATTTGTATCGCTAATTACGTTTTAAATTTATTTCATTTAGAAATGACGTGTAGTAACTAGAAAAAGATCAAATTATACTTCTACAAAAAAATATAAAATGAAATAGACCTATTTAAGTTAATCCTTAAGTATCGATTTGCAATGGTACTATTTATAGGAAATGTTTGCCGAGACGGAACTTTAATGCGAGGGTGGAATATTCCACGGCTGATGATAAATGGCAGTGGTTGGATGCTGATTATTCCTCTTATAGATGCAAATAGGCAATTTTATAAAACACTTTTTAATCAGTTTCACTTTTCATGAACTTTGTCATCACAGATATGCTAATATGCCTTATATTATTCTTTTTAACTGCATTTTAATTGTATTCTATATTAAATCACATTAAAACAGCTTCACAGTAATCACAGTTTCAAAAGTAAAATTTCTTAGGTCAACATAAATGTGCTAAAAATATTAATTGCATCCATTAAAAAAATATAGCAATTTTTTTTTCTTTTAAAAGTAAATTCTAATTATCTTAATGCTTGAAACGTTACGTGTAAAATACTTTTTCAAAGTTATCTAATAGATATGTTTTCGCATTCTAGTAAGAGAATATGCAATAAAAAAACGTATGTTTGGCTTCATTAAAACTCCTCTATTTTTTAAAGTCGAGGACGATTGATTGACTCGGCCGGCCAGTCAATCAAGAATCTTTTGAATTTAAGAAAGCATTTATTTGATCGCCATGCCTGATCATCATGGGGATCAATGTGTTTTAAACGAAAGTGTATTTTAATCGTGTAATTAACTTTTATAAAAGTTTTAATTCGTACGAAAGTTCTATGAATAAAATGTATCGTGTTTTAAAAAAAATATCAAAGGGATGCAATTACTAATAGCGCAGGTGCAGAATAATTTTAATTTCTTTCCCATTATTATCAAAAGAATTACTTTTTTGTGAATATACTTATAAAATTGTTAATTTTGAGATTTCTCCAAACAAATTTTATTAAATTACTATAATGTAATTATTTTTAGTTTACTTTGGCAATAAGTTTATTTTAAATCAACAACATATATATATAATTATGTATGTATGTATGTATATAATTATGTATGTATATAATTATGTATGTGTGTCTCTGTTGATATGACTTGAAATGTTCGCTATAATCTTAAGTAAATATATTAGTTTAACAATTATATGCATTAATCTATGTAAGTGGATGCATCGTTTTAATATTTTAAATTAATTTTAACAGGCAGTTTTTCTTTCTGCTTTGCTATAGTTTCGAAATTTTATGCAGTTGCCTTATTGATAATACATTTAAAAAAATGAGAGCGAATTTATCTAATTATATAATTAAATTTTGTTTTATTATCAATCGCACCACCTTACGTTTAATTTAAAAACCAATTCCAGGATAAAATAATATTTATAACAATTATTTGCATCTTCTGCATTTAGTTTTAATATGTAAAATATATTTTTAGTGCAAGAATTGCTTTTTCTGAATACATTCTTATGTAAAATAGCAAATAGCCGATTTTGTTCGCATTTTAACATTTGTATTGCATGTATAATTAATGTGTATAATTATTCAAATACTGTTATTTTATAAAACATTGCTTTTATGTAGTCAAATTGCAAATAAAGTTCTTGTCTTTTATTCTGCTTCTTTTCATGCTGTAAACATGATTAAACCAATTCAAATAAAAAAATTGATATTGAAATTACCTGAACATTAATGGGATATAGTGTATAAAATATATACATAAAATGTCTTTATAGAAAATGCCGTTTATTCATAAATTTTTTTGTGCTATTCTAGAATATTTTGATTAACTTTAACATTTGCATAAAATTCTTGAACTTTAATTTTTCTATCAATTGTTCATATTTTGAAGACAATTCTGTTTCAGAGTTTCTGCAATAAAATTATTGCATTGTTATTTGTAAATTTAATATTAGTAGCTTTTATATGCTGTTTATTCATATTCCATTATAATTTTAGATCTGCGATTGTTAAATTGATCCAACATTCATTATTAGGGCTGGAATTTAAAAGTGATGAACCAAATCGCTCAAAATTTTGGAGAAATTAGTTTCCTGCCAATTCATAAGTTATTAGCCACATGCTATCAGCGAAAAATGGTTACGAGAGAATTTATTAGACTGCGTTCTATTGCGATTGTTTTTTGGCGATTAATCGGATAGTTGGTTAAAATCAGATACTTGGTGAAAGCAAAAATTTGACACAGAATTACAATTGTAGTCGCAAAATCTTGTACCATATTTCATTTGTTAAATCGCTTTACTTTGGATTTATGGTATTTTTATTGCATGTGAAGACCGAAGGATGGTAAATATTTTGACCAATCTGATCCAAATTTGGTATAGATCAGGACTTTTGATGCTAACCCTGAGTAAATTTTATTTGTCTAGCTTTCCGAGTTTTACAGTCGCCATGTTCACTTAAACTTTGACAGAAGAAAGTACACGATTCCTATAATTGGAGGGTCGTGGTGGCCTGGTGGTAAGATCTCGATTTCAGAACCGGAGGGTTTGAGGTTCGATACCCGATTCAACCGAAGAACCGTCGTGTAAGGGGTCTGGTGCACTCTAAACCGTCCAGGCCAAACGGCCTCCCGCAGGTGTGGTGTAGAGAGGGGGGTGCCAAGTCAGGCGTCGGCCTCGTCATCTGACCGAGGTTCAAAAATACGAGGTCCGTTCCAAAATAGCCCTAGCGTTGCTTTAAAACGAGACGTTAATATAACTGATCCTATAAATGGATTTCGTTCAAAATTTGACAAATTTACGAATTTGGTTAAATGGCTAGATATAAAATTTCGTTTACCTAGTTAAAACATTGTTCACAAATGGACATACTTCCAAACTTGTTTTTCGGAATCCTTGAGAACCGAAATAGAGATTCATTAATGTCGATTCCTAAATGTTCAGAATGTAAAAAAAAGGGGAAAAATTAGATTAGAAAAAAAAAGTACTTCATTTATAAATTTATCACGATTACGAACGATAGCCTTGAAAGTTTAAATTTTCAAATCTCTCTGGATCCATTTCTACTAATAAATTTCCAGAAATTTTAAAACGTTTTTTATATGCATTTGTAAGTTGATAAAATAAAATCAACCAAATTGTAATTCTTTTTATTTCACTCCTGAATTTATTACAAAATACATTTTATTCATACAAGAACTGTTCTGATAACAATTGTATTTGGACGGAATTATAAAATCCTGAACCAACTACTTTTGAATTTAGAGTACTTTTAGTGTAAATTAGTGTTGTATGTAATTTAACTTGCAATGGAAATTAAACCAACAGCTATTTGCCCGCAAAGTACTATTTATGGTAAAAACATTATTTTTGGTAAAATGTAACACTAGAAAAACTTTTGCAATGGTTAATAAAAATATATCTTCGCATATGTTTTGGAATCTTGAATAATTTGGGGAGTTTTGTAATAGAAATAAAGTTCCTGAAAATCCTTTAATGCAGTAGTAAGAAAAGAAGTGAAAAAAAATATAAAGTTAAACTTCATTACTATAAGATCTAATGCTCTTAGAATATTCTTCACAATCACACTATGTATTATATGATCAATAATCAAAGATAATTTTATTTGATATTAATCGTTTAATGCATGAAAAGCTCTGACATTAAGATTCAAGATTTGTATAAAACGTGTGTTGTCTAATATTAAATTGATGAGAATATGCAGAATTTTACTAATATGGGAATGAAAAATTTTACGAACTTTAAAAGTATTTTGAATGATGAATTTTAGTAAGGTTCAATAATTGTGACTTATTACCTTTTCTAATATTATAAAAGATTTTATTCATGAAATGAAATTTTTATATAAGCAGCTTATCACTCATTGGATTGACTAAATTGATTTTTTTTAACAAAAATTCGATTGGAAAGAGAAGAGAGAAGAACCAAGTAACATGAAGGCGGATCAGTTGAAGTATGGATAAGTTAATGATCTTCAATTTGGATTTTTTAGATCAATAAGTTATCTTTAAATGAAATTTCGTAATTAGTATTTTCAATTTACCGGAGAACAATATGATGCAAAAAGTAGCGATTTCCTCAAATTGGTATAAAAGCAAAGAATTAAAAAGAAAAAAAAATCTTTTTCTTTTTTCTTTATTTTAAATTAATAAGCATTAATAACAATCTTGATCTCAATGCTTCTGTAGGAAATCTCGAAATAGGGAAGGGTCTGGGTGAGATGGGGAAGCCGAAGTATTTGTTCAGGCACATGCGATCATCTTCTACAATAATAGAAGATGACGGATAAAGCCTTCGAACAGAGACCGCTGTGACCTGATAAGGTCTTGATTTCGGGAACGGAGGGGTCTAGGTTCGAGATCCGATTCCAAGCAAGAGCCACTTTGAAAATGGGTCTGGTGTAGGTTAAAACCATCGGAATAAAATAATCACCCACTGCTGCGCAGTGAAAGTTTGAAACGGGCGATGCCAGCTCAGGTGGCGCACTTGTCATCTGAACGCGGTTCAGAATCACGAAGTACGCCCTAAAACGACCCAGTGTTGCTTTTAAAAGGGATTAAAATAAAACTAAATTACCAGTAAATTCAGGCTTTGGAGTAACGCCTTCCCCCGCCTTTTTGCGTGTTTCAGATTTGAATCTGTATTAATAAAACGATATCAGTATTAAAAAATAACAATGAGCTATCTTGTTTTCCTTCAAGTGAAAAATAATCTTTTTATATGGAGATATCTAAACTATTTTTGAAGATTTATGATGAAATTTTTCAAATATGGCCACAATTGTTACTGTTTTTGAGTAACAGAAGGAAGAATTAAATAAAGATTAGCGCACTAATCAATGAATTTATATGTAATAGAATGGTAACCTTATTGCTTCGGTTGGTTACATATAAGAAAAATCTATAACAAAGTTTGAACATCCTAAACACACAATATTTGTCTTTCGGCTATGTGATAAGTCATTCTTGCTATTAATCACGTAAACTATGGTGAATGGCTATGGAATTTGTTTGAATATTTCGTTTGACACTTGAAATGAATCACAATTATCCGAAACTGCTACGGCAACACCATCTTTAGAACATTTCATCTATTACAGTAAATTTAAACAGCCAATCTGATGTACAATGCGGAACTTTGAAGGAAACGGGTATCGAACTTATGATCGAACTTTGAAAGTTCACTATATTATTAACACTATTGACAGATGTACTGTTCGTATTTTCAATTTTTTATTGTTGCAATGATCACGTGGTTGGTTGTTTGGTTGTTTGAGGTTTAATGGCGCAAGAGCCATGTTTGGCTAAACTGCGCCAATCAAAGCAATGATCACGTGAAATCAGTGGAACAACATAGCTAGTAGTTGCGTATAGAAATTGATGAAGTGAAAACCCAGCCTTAAAATTAATCATTGTATTTTTTTAAATCAATCCATGAAGTAACATTATCGGAATAATTTGGTCTGTCCAATGATTGGTGAGCTATTTTGATATTGAAAAAATATAAAAGAAATAACAAATCTGACCATTAATTGATGTGCTATTTCGACTTTTATAAAGCTTTAAAAAGAAATAATGAAATAATAGAAAATGAAAAAATAAGCCTTTTATTTAACATGCTGTTTAAATAATCCCGATTTTATTAGTTACCATAAAAATGCTTTAGTTTTTTTCTCTTCATATATTTCTGTTATTACATATAAAGTGATACTATTATTTTTAAAAAAAATGGAAAATTCTATTTCATTTTTATTCTAAATTGGAATGAAAAGTGTTTACACACTTTAGAAAAACAAACTATGAGCATTTTGAAGAAACAACAATAAAAAAAATAATAAGACACTTCTTGTTGATGAATATATTGCTTCTGTATCTCTAATCCAATTGCATTTCATCGGCCATAGTAAAATGTAACTATTAAAATAGAAAAAAATAATTAGGAAAAAAATAATGTAAATGGAAAATTAAAGTATAAAATGCGGGGTATTACTTACCGGTACCAGTTGGAACTACCCATAATAACCTGTTTTAATAAAAATCAAAATCAAAAATTAGGAAGGAAGACAAAATCTAATTTTTTGAAATTTTATTACATACAATCTTTACAAACAATAAAGATGCATGTGTGTCGATGCTTTACAGACTTAGAGTTACAAAACGGGCTGTATGTATATTCTGGAGAGTAAAAATGTCCACCAGAGAGATTTTTAAATTTTTTTAATTAATTAGAAAAAAAGTGAAATTTGGAGTTTTTCTTAGAAATTATCTGAAAATATTCTTGGAGTAAAATAAATTTTTACTTCGTATCAAAGTTTTGAAACCCGTACATTTAATGATACCAATTTAATAATCATGCAATTTTTCTTGAATTTTGGTAATTTTTTTAAATATTTTTTTTCTCCCTAATTTCAACCTATAGAACTACATTGTTACCCTAAAATTCAAACAGTTTTCCTTTTTTCGTCAAATATTTAATGTCGTGATTTTTTTCCATTGCCATGATTTTCATCCATAGCAAAGTTTCAATGTTATTTCATTGTTCCAAAATTTCTTCAAATACTTCCATTGTTGTCCATTTATTATCTATCATTTAAAAAAATGGGTTTTAATTCATATGTATGCAGTTAAACGATGCACTATCTTGAAATTTAAAAATGCAGTGAAGTATGTAGTGTATACAATGCACTGTATGTAGTTTAAAAATGCAGTGAAATATGCAGTGAAGTTACACTATCTTGTAATTTAAAAAAAAAATAGAGGAAAGGAATATTTGTCTTTAATAGTTTTGACATTATAAGACTGTCCCTATTAGAATGATTCATATACAGAATGAGCGGAATATGATACAGTTTAAATATCTCAGCTTTATTGTCTGATAATTTTGAGGAATCACATTAATGAAGTTATTTGAACTTAAATATAACAATTATCTTTGTCGAACAGAACTAGTCGCCTGAAACAACTAGTAAGTAATAAACGCAGCCGGAGTTTTTTAAAAGTGTCCGATTATTTCAATATATTATTTTCTTTCAAAATATGTCCATAAATTCAGGTGTCATCCTCATCATCTGACCGCGGTTCAAAATTACGAGGTCCGTCCGAAAATAGCCCTAGTGTTGCATTAAACGGGACGTTAATATAACTAAACTAAACATGTCCATAAATCAGGGTTATTTAGAGGAATTAGGGAGCGGAGGAGGGATACTTGAGCCTAAAATGCTGAAATAATTAAAATTTCTCTTGGCGCTGGTTTAGAGAAATAATGAAAGTAGTTTGTCGTATCAATGTCTGAAGGTACTTGGGAATATGTAGGGTTTTTCAAATTTAAGTATATTCATTATTTTCCAAAAAGTAATGGAAATAAAATAGTTAATAATAATGAATTATTTTAACTTAACTAAAGTTTATAGTGCGATATGAAGGAATGAAGCATGAATTCAAGTAACACAACCTAAGGGCTACTTGAACCAAGTCAAATATTGTTTTCAAATATTGTTATTAAATGTAAAAATATTGTAATAACTGTTATAAATTTAAAAATAACTGTTGTAGATTAAGAAAAAAATTGGATATCAGGGTCAACATATTTTTGCATTTATTTTATAAGAGAATATATTCGAAGGCTAGAAAAAGCGTGTTTAAATAACTCTGATTTAGTGTATTTCAAAAGAGCATTCTTTGATCAAATTTTGTAATTGTTTTTGAAATTTATGCAATTTGTGAATGCATTTTCTTTTCAAATTTAAATTTTAAAATTCTACCTGGACAGTGTTCCAAAATAATTCATGGAATTTTTGAACATATTGGTCAACAATTAAAAAATACATTCATTAAAAATAACTCTTTTGAACAAAATGATATTAAGTGGATATTTCATTGAATTTCTGAAAATGTTTCGTGTTAAAAATAATTCTAGTCTAAAGATAAGAAACTATACAAAAGTGTTTATGGAATTAAATCATCCTTATTGCTTCAAAAGAAGGTATAAATCTTAAATATTTTCATGTAAGTGTAAAGTGACTATTTCTGGAATTATAAAAGTATTTAATGAAGGGAGAAAAATATAAAGTACAAAATATATTATTTACAAAGAGAATTTCACTTTATTTCTAGATATTACATTGCTTCAGAAGAATGTAAGCACATATATTATATTAGTGAAGTATTAACAGTGATATCAGAGAAAAGGAATAAGACTGATAATAATTTCTATAAGACTGATAATTTCTATTCTTCCACTATAATTTCTATAAGACTGATGTTATTTTATTTGTAAATGAACGTCATTCCATCGTGCCACCTAATAATTTTAGAGCATTAGTAACTGAACTTTTCTTTGATTTCTATATTCAGATCACATAAATAAAACTGTATTATAATAGCTATTACATATTTTAAAATATTTTAAGTACGTTCTGTGTCCTATTTGGATGAAGTTAAATTTAAACAGGTTTTAATTCATAAATAATAATAATTCATAATAATTAATAATAAAAAATAAAGGGACGCAAGTAACTAAACAGTAAATAAAGGCACAGTAAATAAAGGGACACAATTATTGCCTTTTGACTTTATAATTCCGTTTTGGGTGTTGTATTTTACTGTTCAATGAAGCTAACTGTTTTTAATTATCTTTTAATGCAAAACGATTAATTTAGAATATAATTAATACTAAATCTTTCCAGACAAGCTAAAGTTCATTAGAAATTATGAAGGGGTCATTTACACTGATTGATTCAATACGATTGAACTAATAATTGGTAGCCTTTTTAAATTTGTAGCTGAACTTTTAAGTTAATTTATTCAAATTATTTGTTATCAAAATAGGTCTGAATGTTTATTTTATTAGCTTAAGATGAAAGTTTCCTCTTTAAAAAGCATTGAAGGTTGCCAGCACTGAGAAAAGGAATCAGATATTAGTGGAAGAATAATCGCCAAAATTGCTTTCTAAAAGTTGTATAGAATATTGTTCTGCATGTCAATTTGCCGATTTGGAGGGTAGTGTCATGGAGTGCTTGAACTCAGGATTCTTAACCTCCAAACATAACAGGTGAATCAAGTAATGGCATGGCAAGTAGATAGATTATTTAGTATTTGGAGATGAACTTAGAATGATTTTAAAGGGTCCCTAAAAGTTTTAAAAGTTTATTACATTCCAAATAAATCATTTTACCTAGAAACGTAAAGGAGTAAATGTTATGCATTCATTCACAAAAATGTAGTTTGTCTTAAAATTAATTGGGAAGGGAATTCGATTCACCATTATTCTATTCAATGTTGTTCTACAATATTGCTCAATATTATTTGGTGTCCCCCAAAAGCGAAACAATGGTTCATCTCCTTAACTGTAGCAATTACAAGTATACTTACATTTGCACAATTTCATCATAAAAGATACTTAAAGTATGAAAATTCTTTGGCTTGTAAAGGAGAGTAATATAAAATTATAAAAGTTAATTTTTTTGCTGTCCCCATGGCGGTAAACTTAACTATGACTTATTAATTGTCTATTTTATAATTAATTATAATATAATTTTAAAATCACAATTAAAATCTAGCAAAGAAAGAACGACCTGGTTTGATAGATTGTTCGAATCACAGTTATGAGAAGTAGCAGCGCAGACGCAGAAAGCGTTAAGACTATCATCTCTTTCAAGCGAGCCCATATGATCTGCCGAACATTTTATTACCTCCTGTGTAAATAATAATAATTTTTTGATATGCTTTTTATACCCTTGAAAGTTGTTAAAACCCATTGGTAACAGACTGTATAACTGGCATGCAATTGAATTTGAATCATTACCTCCTCCTGGTCCGCCAGCTCCTCCTGCGCCACCTGCACCACCTGCACCTCCAGCTCCACCTGCACCCCCAGCTGCAACTGCGCCATCTATTTCATTCAAGTAATGTCATGCAGCGTTAGTGCTCACAAGCGTTCAGAAGTTTAGTAAACACATGACGTAATCGAAAGTATAAGTAATAGAGGTAGTTTAAGTATAGATAACAGAAAGAGTTTTATAAGTAGAGAAAAATGAATTTTCATATGGATATGCAATTTTACAGTGAAAAAAAATTGAAAGCACGAACAAGAGGAAGGAAGAACGAACAAGTTATGATGTGGTTTAAAATTAGATATATTGAATATATCTTAGTTTTATGATGTAGCAGTTATTAATGTCATTGAGAATTCTTTTCAGAGTTAGAATTCTGTTAAGTGATAATTCTGTTGAATAGAGGTGATATTTATCCATAATTAGTGCATCTTGTCTGGAACGTGAACTTTATTTCTATTCGTTATTGCGTCTACTCCTGACGAAACAAGTGTAAACACACTTTTTTCTATAAAAATATCTTGCTACAAGAAAGTAATTATTTTATAAATGTAGAAAGATGCTACTTTATGTTGAATACTTCATTCTATCAAAACAGAAAAGTGAAGTGATTGATCATTTATATGCATGTAATCTAGTATAATATAGCTTTAGAAGTGCAGCTGTAAATCATTAAAGCATCAGTTTTAGCAAAAGAAATGGTAGAAGAATGGTGAAGCTCTATATTCTTGATATTAAGCATTAATATACAATTAGGTAAAACAGCCACACTATTAATCTAAGATGACTTTATAGAATAGCACAGCCAATTAACCCGCCGTATAGCAAGCTCTAAGCAAAAGCAAAGCACGTGTAGTCCAGCAGCATAAAAACAAACGCCAAACTGCGCTACATCGTTGCATTAGCATTCCAGTGCATGTTTGTTAAGGCTAAAGACTATTAATATTTTTGACTCTAGAATAAGTTGATGAAGTAATAAAGGACAGTGGCCTTCTAGATTTATATTGAATCTGAACAACAGAAAAGATGATTAAGATAAAAATTTAGACGTTGCAAACACGTTTGAGGAAGTAATCTGGTTTAATAAGTACTGAATATATATTGATGATATATACCAAAAAGAATTTTTCCATTGCTTGCTTTTAAATTATAATAATAATACAGTGTGAAAATCTAAGTTTATCATAACAGAATACTGCAATTCTATTAATTCTTTAACTAATATTAAAAAAAATGTATAATAACTTTTTTCTAATCACTGAACTTTGAAATCTTAATATTTGAAAGCTGTGGCATACTTGATTATTATGTAGATATTTTAAAACAAGTTTTAAAAATTCTTTTCTTGTTTTATTGTCGTTCTTGAAACGTTTAAAAGATTATTTCGTAGAATTTTCTGAAGATAAAAACTCCCAAGTCTTGTGGAAAACAGTACACATTTGATAAGCTACTTGTGTGAATCTTAAAAGTATCTTTGATAATTTCAGCTATACAATGATAAATAGTAATCAGATTGTGTAAATCATTTAAGTAAACGATGCATAGCGTCCCAATCAACAATGATATAGAAATAGCTTTTAAAATGAATAAAAATGTTAATAAAAAACTTCAAAAAAGTACAACAATATTCTGATCAATTTGAAATCATATGGTAGTGATCAAACAGCAAATAATTAAAATTCAAAACCACAATTTAGAAGGAACTTCGAAATTCTAAAACATCAAACAATTAAAATTTAAAAGAAACTCAAAAATTTTAAAACATTGTCGTGGATTTGGCAACAACAAAAGTGAAAAAAAAAACCTCATTTTAATTCATTAACTGTTTGTTTGACTGTATAATTTTTATTTTACTAATATTTCATTGTTGACTGTGTTATTATTTCTACTTAAGCATCAAATTAACTATGACTGTGATACAGATCTGTTTCTTCCGCTTTGATTGCTTTCATTCTTTTTCTTTGTAGTATACTGATGCTTGCAATGTTCTTTGAAATTGATTAAAATAAGTATTTTTTTTAGTTAAAGAGATGGAAATGCAATTTTATTAAACAAGTTTATTCTTCATTGTCAACTATATTTTAAGAAATTAACATCCACATTTAATATGGAGATAAAGAAAACCCAAACTCCATAACATCAAACAGTTGAAATAACATTCTATTAAAACCTTAAGCTGACAATCTAGTTGCATTAATAATATCGTTGAAAATGCCTTAAATCTTTCCATAGAAAGTCAGCGATTTAAATTGATTTTGGTTAAAAAAAATCATTTTAAGGCATTAAGCATTTTCGTAGATGTCTTCCAAAATTGACCCCAGTTGTCCCAAATGGCCACCAAATTGCATGACGAATAGTTTTGGATTCCATAACAGATTTATTTACTTTTATAATTGCAAGTAACTTGGATTAGCGATAAATATTTCAATAATGAAAATAATTTTTACAAGTCAATTTTGAGACCTTTACATGCGACCTGATCTCCAGATAGTAAAACTTTAGCACAATTTCTGCTAAACCCAAGTGGTTTTTTTAAAGATTTTATCAACATCATTCACAAATATTTTGGGCCTATTTCTATACTTATGAAGAAAATCGAATAAAGCTTGTTAAGATTTAGATCTGCGAACCCTTTTTGCATTCATCTTTCGATTCGGGCTCTATGATTATACTGTGAAATATCACTAGTAGTCATGAAATGTGCAAATATAGTTAATTATTATTAATTATGCATGCTTTAAAATTTTGAAAACTTAATTTGGCTTTTAAAATTTTATTAAGTCTTTATTTACTCGTTAATTCATGGCTGTGTTTTAACAAATTAATAATTTTTGGTATAACCTTTCTCTTTATTATATTTATTTTGTCATGTCTCATGATAGAAAAATGATTGACGTACCAGGTATAGGAGCACTTTGTGCAGGTATAGGAGCACTTTGTGCAGGT
>JAPMOR010045524.1:0-22520 GCA_026543865.1 Argiope aurantia | reverse complement strand
GAATTATTTTTCCTCCAAAAAGGAACCGAAAACAAGCCGCTCACGTAACAAAATTGTCAATCATACTAGGTAATTAGATTTGGAAATTCATATTGATATTAATAATGTCACTGTGTTTTTTGAACTGGCAGTTTATGAGTTTACAAACGAGAAATTGCAATTACAGAAACTAACATCTCAAACCAGGTGTGTCAGAAGAAAAAAATGACACAAGCATGATAAAAAAATCTATGTTCACTCACGAAAAAGTCTTATAAATTTTGGGGACAACAAATTCTAAAGAAGAATGCATTCTAGCTACAAGGAAAGAGTAGTATGTCATGAAATTTTTCTATGAGAGACCTCCGAGTCAAATGAGTTATGATATGATACCGTTGACACTGATTACTTCCCTTTAATATTGTTACGGATATTCTGGAGTTCTTTCCAAGATCTGTTGGTCGATGAAATAGACAGTCTTCTAATAACGAAAGACGACGACTTTTATTAGACATGAATACACAGAGACGACAAATACACAGGCAACACACAGCAGCACATTACAACAAACAGGAGCCCACAAGTAGTAATCGGTAGCAATAACAACCACAGCACACAAAACGACCAGACAGAATTCAGTAGTAGTAGGAGAAAATCTTCGTAGCTTCACTCTACGGTCTCTAGACATCTGCAATTTACCACTGTCTCCTCGATTTAGCTGTATCCAACTGCCGACTTGCTACTACACGACTGGCTACCCCTCACACGACTTGATGCTGCTTCTACAATGAACACCAGGATTTGGCACGCAGCTCAATACAGCAATGGCTTGATCCCCACACAACGCTTGCTCTTCGCCGAATTGATCCAACTATTCCACCGTTGCTTTACTCTTCCCTCTACGACTCTATACACGACTGATTTCGGCTTGAGACTGCTGGCCTTTTATAGTTCCTGGAGGAGGGCAGAGAAGGTTCTAGAACAATCAGACCTATTCATTTCCAACTGGCACAATCACTAAAATTCTGGACGTTTCCAGTATTATCTATTTTCTCGCCAAGCTCTGTTATCACTGACTCCGCACCCGATCATGATATTTCAGAGCTGATCGTAAAATGGTCTTTCTAGTGATTGAATAACCATGCTAGGAAGCACCATTACAGATTTATAACAATATGTAATATTCTGTATTGATAAGCATGAAAATTGTATTATTCTCCTTCGAACTGTTTTTAAACTTTTACTATTAGTTAATTAAAATTCACATATATACAATGTTGAGCCTTGACTTATGCCATAAGGGAGACAAGCGAAAAAAATAATAATTCTTGATCTTGCCGTTTTTAAACCATATTATTCTTATGCCTAGTTAGACTGTCCTTGAATAGTAACGGCATTGTTTATATATTATTATTGGATAATGATTATTATAAAAGTCGTATAATAGCAAAACTTTTACATCAATTTTTAGGAATTATAACAAACTTACAACTATTTCAGAAATTTCTAAGCATTAAAAGGAAACCTTATATTCACATATTTATTAATGAATCATCTCACATTACTTTTTTAGATTGATAAAAGTTAAAAATTGATTGTTAGAGTATTTTTCAATACTTCATACCTAGAAATTGGATTTCCACCTTAATCTAAGTTATTGATAAAATTGTCCGTCACAATTAGCATAGAATATTATACGTTATATCTATAATATTGATCGATATTCTGAGCACTATACAATGTTGTGAATGTTATAAATATATCGTAAAACTCTTTGTACCATTAAGATTGGATCGCCACGATAGATGAGAAAACGGAAAAAAGATCCATGATCTCAAATTAAATTAGTCTGACATATTATTAACTTGATGACTTTTAATCTTTTTCGACTATTTGGAAGCATCGTTCTTATACTTAAAAATAAACAAATCGATAATTATTTCGCTGCTTCTAGAGCATGAATATCATTCTCAATGGAATCGATTCGTGCTCATATAACCTAATTTAAATTTTCATAACAATTTATTTGTGGAAATCATTGCTTAAAAGAACCAATGGGAATAGTTTCTCCCAAAACTTTCTCTCATATTCTCATTTAAAGGTGTTATCCCCTTCCATCCAAAACTTTGGATGGAGGTCAAGACCCCGAATGCTTTGTATGGCATTGGCAAACACTAGTTATGAAATACTGATTTTTGAAGCAAATTTAACATATTTACTGACTTTTTCGAGTGATCTTTGGATTAATCTCTGGCATGTGATTGATAATACTTGAAAATCGAATTACTGTTTTAGTCACCGATTCTCTTTTTCCAACCGATTGAAACTAAAATTTGAACCCGAACTACTATTGCGGTCACATACCAGATTTCATATACTTTTATGACATTGCGTTTTTCACTAATCTCTTTTACACACTTGTAGAATTATAGGCCGACAAAAAATCAACCCCTTTATGGATTTGATTTCAAATTTGATAAGTTTCATATCTGAAATACTGAATATGGGAATGAGATTTTATTCATCTGGCTCTTTTCGTTTTCCCGTAAATGTTTTAAATGATCTTCGAACAGACAGACTTCTTCTGAATGGATTTCATTCAGATTTTCACAGACAACTTTAAATTTGATGTAAAGACTATATATAAATTTCATTAGTATAGCTTAAAGCGAAACAGACGGACAGACATAATAACAAAAATATGTTAAAATAAGGCCTAAAGTGTGTATTTCGTCAAAGTCTCTCATTCAATTTTTTGACGATTATAATATTTTCTCTATATCATCTTCGTGAAAAAATTATTTCGTTAGAATATAGCATCTGATGACCATTGTTAAATATGTACTGACATTCTCAATTATATTTGCGACGTGATTTTAGGTAAGACTTATTTACCGTTTCTCGCCAAAATTTTGATAAATTTCTGAAAAATTACCAAAAGTCTAGCTAGCATTTTGAAAGTTAACCAGGGGAAATAAATATCTTTTAGAGTTGTTATAATGAATGACACGATTGGCAAAATATCGCCTCAAAATAATTCAACTTTCATGATCATTTTAATTTTACGTCTAGCCGTGAATTGGATACCATACTGATAGATGTAATTACAATTTCATAAAACTATTGAATTTACATTTTAAAATTTCTAACACTGAAAGGGGAAAGTAATTATGAGACTAGAAAATATTCAATGGTCCTCATATTTCTATTTGCAGGTTAGCAAATATTCAAAGATTAAGCAAGAAACACAAGTGTAGATCTCGGGGATCATGAGAGCTCAAAATTTGAAAACTATATAATTAAAAAAAAAACTTCTTTAGAGATTTTACATCTAATGACTAAAAAATATTTAAATATTTTAACAAATGTTTCCTGATTTTTGCGACATTTGCTCACAAATATTTCGACGGGGTTTATCAAACGCCGTTTCTATTTTTAATTTATCTAAATTTTAAATATAATTTTTATAGATTTAGTTTTTGATATTGATTTTTATTCGTCAGTGCAGAAAATTATCTTGGCATTTTACTCTCTTCTTAACTTAAAATATTGTATTACTCTATTGAAATACATTTAGATTACCACTGTGGAAATATCGTATAATATCTCCTGCTAATTGGTATCTTTTCAGCTAGTGTTTGAAGCATGAATTAAATTTATTAATGTCCAGTTTCTGGACAAGCACGAAATTATGTTAATCTTCCTAAAATTAGTCAGAAGCCTATCAACTTAAATTATTACAAAATATGGTAACTAACGGGTTTTAAATTTCTCTAAAAATTAATTAATTTAATTAATTAAAAACCTCCAAAAAATTGGAGTAAAGTTATCGATCTTAAGACGGCCGAAATACAGTTTCTACTGAACGAATATTTTTCAGGACAAATTGACAGGTGTTCTTTCTCATATATAATCAATTTTTAGTCAAACAATAATTCAAATAAATTTTATTCTGTCGTAAAAAATGATTTATACAATAATTGCAATCAAAATTATGATTATTAAAATGTATCTAATTTAAATTAACTAATTGATTATCTAATAAATCAATAAAAATCCATTAAAATGACCTTTTAAAAACATTTTATATTATTCACTCATAGAAAAGTAAAACACACACACAATTTAAACAATGGAAATTTATTACATAACTAAAATAGAATATTACATACTTTCACGAAATTGATCTCATGATGAGGAGTTGTATTGGTAATAGAATACGATTGATGGCAATACATAAAAAAATGCGCAGCGCTTTCGATATTTAATTCCTTGTATTATCTGTGTTTTGGCAGAATACATTGAAATGCAATAAATCGACGTAAATAAAAAAAGAAAAAGTAAAAAAGTGTTTTTTTTTTTTTTACATTGTAGCAGAACATTCCAAAGTGTTGCCATTTTGAGTATATAATTAACAATGCTCTGTAACGCAAATACAAGAATACATTATTATTTCAAGTAAAGTAATTTAATATTTCTTCCATTAATTCTTTTCCCAGAGAAGTGGTAAATTCCAAAACCATGAATTTCTTAATTCTTTTAGTCTAACAATAGCTGTTTTATTTTTTATTTTTTTACGTATTGCTTTATTTACAAACATGGGCGGTTAAATTAATTTTGTCAAATAGCATACGCCTTAAAACAAACCTCCATTCCTTTTGTTAAATCTTTCTCACTTCTTTTTTGAGGTGTCAGTTCTTTTCGATTTCACTTTCTTTATTTCTTCGAAATTTTCAAAAAGCACCTGCAATTAAAAAAGAAAAATAATTTATACCAGTATTTTAGTATATTTTCTTTTCTTCCTTGTTTGTTGTCTAAAAGGATATGAGGTTGTAAGTGACATACAGTAGTTTGTCATGTGGTGAATGCTTACTGAAAGATTAACTTTGTCCTTAATGAATATAATTTTTTATATTGTACATTGACTTTCAAGTATGGATCCAATCCTCGAAGCAACATTAATAGAAATGATGAATGTTGTTCGCTCTGAATATGAAAGACAAAAGAAATGTAAGAAGCTTTTGATAAAATTGCTAATCAATAGTTTTGAATTTTTATGTTAACATATATATATGTCATCGTTATACAGCTTAAAGTGACCTAGTTAAGATAAAAAATAAGATTTTTTTTCTCTTCTATTTTATTTTAAAATGTAATCTTTATTGCTTGAAAGAATAAATCATATCAGCAGTATTCAATATATGCTGCACCTATATTAATATACATAATTTTTTTTTTCTGTTGCAGAGTTGATATTTTTAAAACAACAGGAACACGATAACTGATTTAGTTTTTGACTTGGCCACATTTAGCTATGTATTTATAATAATTCGGGGTTTTTTTTTGTTGCAAATATGAATTATGGTTAGGCAATATACAGTAAAATTTAATATTTAGACACTAAAATCTATATTTCTTATATTTCTCTAAGTCTTTTCTCTTTTAATAAATTCTTTGTAAATTAAAATTATTATTCAATGTACTCATTCCGTTAACAGTTAGTATTTGTTGTCATAGTTATGCTGTAAACTTTATACAGCAAAAAAATTCATTTTTAAACATATTTTAGCTAAAAAGTTGATTTTTTAAAATTTTATAACAGATAATCTATGCTTATTCTAGAATAACTCTTCTTTATTGGTATCTATGTTTTTATTTATTTATTTACTTGTTTCATAGAGTTCAACATTTATTTAAATACAAGTTTTAATGTTGTAATTCTTTAATAGATTTCTTCCCTCAATAATGAATAATTATTTACTTATTAATTATTTAGTGAACTTTGTGTCAATACATAAAATCTCTTGTGTATTTATTTAATTATTAATTGTTTATTAGTGTATAATATTTAAATATATATGATGAAAAATAATTGTAGAGGGTACTGTAGGATTGAGGCGGTGCGCGAATGCGCTAGGATAGAACCTGGGACCTTTTCGGGTAGAAGAGTTGTTAACTGGCTTATATGCTATTCACCACAGGATTATCCCGTCAACCTGTCAACACTCGCGAAAGTGCGCCAATCCTCGCAAAATGTGCCAAAGAATTGGCGAAAATGTCTGAATCCTTTGGCGCCATCATAATGAAAAGAAATTTGCGATTATTGGCGATAGTATCAGGTATGGCAACCTTTTAGAGATACAGTCAGTAATGCATATTTGTAGTTGGATTCTTTAGTAATCATTTTTAATAAAGTTTATCATGGCTGTATTTAGAAATTTTTAAAATGTACCCTTTTATTGTTAACATTTTAAAATGATTATTAACATGATTAGATGCATTACGGTATGAGCTTCTGCTGTTTTAATTAGAAATTCAAATATTATTAAGGCACTAATTACATTCTTATGACAAAATGAATAGAATAAAAATGAAAATTTTAGCAAGCATGCTTTATGGAATAATTTCACTTTTCACATAATTTAATGTATATTTTATTTAGTTTATTATTTTTTTTATTAAAAAATGAGAGAAAATCTTCCAATTTATATATTTCTTTTTACCATTTTAAAAATCTGATGATTAAATTCTGGTATTGTTACATACTGATATTTGTTTATTTGCTAGCTATAAAATAGTTAGCAATTATTGGAAAATATTCCATTTTTTAAAAGAATGAATATGTTAGAAAATAATTCTTATGTGCTGATACAAATTTTGTTTTGACTTTTACTAGATACATTTCCTGCCAGGTAACAGTTCTAAATTAAAATAAATGTTAAATACTTTCTTTAAAAATTTATTTAGTTTAGAATTAATGTCCATAAAATGACTTAACTAGCATTAATTCTCAAATTATAAAACTAAAGAATAAGTATTTATTATTTACATTTATCTAGAAATCCATTCTTTTTACAACTATCTATTATACATTTGTATTAGATGATGACAAACAAATTTCAATGAAATTGCAGCATCTTTACTATTCCAAACATTAGCTATACTTAGAATATCTCTGAAACAAAATATTATATTATAATTTAATGCTTATGTTTAAAATGAAACTCCATGTAATTTAATGAAAAATTCACATGAGCCTCAAAAAATTCCATCTTTATTATCCATTTTTTATTAGTATTTGAAATAATACTAATAAAAAAATGAAATATAAAAATTCCAACTTATCAAGGTTTGAATTTCAAAAACCTCAATATGACATTTAAGGTTATGACATTGTATCTGCTACAATTTAATCTTGGATTTTTTATAGGAAGTATTGATATGTTAATCATTAAGAATATTTGCATACTTTACAAACTGTCTTCTGTAATTTGTAACCAATTTTATAGTCATGGCCATTGTAGTGTAATGCAATAAATTAACCTAGAATAAAAGTTTACCTTGGATAATCTATCTTAAAGAGGGAAACATGTTATTAAAGGACGACTTTGAAGCTGTATTAAATGCCATTGAAGAGTAATCTGCAAAACATTTTATCTGCAATTAACAGTCACAGAACAATGTAGGTCATTTTGAATGCAAAAGTTGAAGTAAAGGATGATCAAATATGATCATCCTATATATCAGGTAGGTATGAGAAAATGTAAAAGTTGCTGGTTATTAGTTCTTTGAGAGGCAGTGGTAACTCATTAACTTGAAAATAATTTTTTTTCTTCTGAAAACAAATATTTTTATCTGAATAATTTATATAACGAAAGAAATTAAAACAAAATTAAAAAGGAAGTTTTCTTTGTATGAATACTTGAGTGAAACATTAAAAAAAAATTAAGAGATTTGGAATGGGAGGATAATTTATGGGCAACTTTGATAGGAACATAAAGATGTTTTTACCAGGTGATTCTATATTTTTATATGCTGATGAAGAGAGGGGAGGGTGAGAAAGTAAGAAACTATGACAACATTAGCTAGCTTGACACTAGAAAATGAAATCCTATTCTTAAAGAATTAAATTCTTCCAATGATGTTTTATGTTTTTAAGTTTTGTGCTCTAACTAAATGTAAGTAATTTATTTTTCATTGTTAATTTTTCAAAGTTGTTATTATTTATTACAAATATATTATAAATTTCTTTAAGAACTTTATTTTGTGATAACCTTGTTTTTACTTATGCAGCTGAAGAAATTATTTATAACATTTCCTTCTCCCTTTTTTTTAACCATTGATCCTTATTCTAATTTCATAATTTATTATGCTCAACCCAGCTAGATGGTGCAGAGCATCTTTTAATTATCAACTTATTTTTACCATTGTGTTAAAAACTGATTTTATATGCTTTTTGTCACTTTTAATTTGTTGATAGTTTTTGTGTGTGTGTGTGTGTGTTTAAAAATAAATAAATGTGGCATCATTTAAATATTATGATATATTTCAATCACATTTTGGGGGTTGCAGATTTTATGTTGTATAAAAATGCTATGTGCTAAAAAAAATTATTATTATAATTAGGCAAGTTAGCTAAGATAGAAAACTATTTATTTAAATGAAGTGAATTTCTTATCATAGTAATTTTTTTTCTTATCTGTTTTAGTGTCTGATGGAACACTGTCAATGTAAGTAATGTATTTCTTCTTCTTTTTTTCTTTTCTTAATAGTGTGGTGACGCTTTATAAGCCAGATAACAGTTACGAGACATGAGAAATTTCTTTTGTCTTGTGGTCATGTTACGCGGCTACGAACCAGAAGGTTGCGAGTTCAATCCTCGCTTATCACCAATAGCAACATTGGTGACCCGGTGATGAAAATATGCGAACTTCATACAACTGTTGTGGCGCCCTCTACCAGAAATAAATAAATGAAAAAAAAGCTGATAAAAAATCAGCCAATAAATAAATTTAAAAAAAAAGCTGATAAATAATCAGAAAAAAATGCAGCTGATAAATAATCAGAAAAAAATGCAGCTGATAAATAATCAGCCAATAAATAAAAAAATGACTAAGGCGCAACAACCAATATATCACCACTAATAACAACAAAAACAGGACAAAATATCGTTCGTCTCACCTCCGACGCACTGGAGGGGGAGTAATGTGGTGACGCTTTATAAGCCAGATAACAGTTACGAGACATGAGAAATTTCTTTTTTCTTGTGGTCATGTTACTCGGCTACGAACCAGAAGGTTGCGAGTTCGATCCTCGCCTATCGCCAAAAGCAACAATAGAATACATATAAAATATATACAGTAATGATATTTATCTATTATTTCACTAATTCATCATTAAAATTTTCACTTGAATTACTAATTCATCATTAAAATTTTCACCTGCACTTGAACAACACTATTCAGAAATCAAATACTAATTATGTTCAACTAATTATCAAAAAAATATCTAAAATATAAGGTTTTAAATTTATTGCAAGATTTAATGTGACTCTTCCTAAAAGTACTTATGTTTTGGAACTGCATTTTAATTTTTCTTTAATATTTTTTCTTAAGACTGAAATACTCCATTCATTTTGTGTCTCTGTTTATAGAAATTTATTAACGAGTATAATTCATTATGGAATTTTACTCATATTGTGAAGCACTCATTAAGTGAAATAATTTTTTTCTGTAAGAATCAATTTTAAATAGAACAATGTATCCCCCCAACCCCTCAAATTTATGTGTTTTATAGTTTATAAAACATGCTTTATTTTGTAAGAAAGTTGTCTAAAGATATTTCTCTTTTGTTATGCTTCAAAATTTGGTGAAAAGTAGACGCAGCATTATAATTAAATGAATTTCTAAAATGCGTAATTATTTCCTGATGGATTTATTATTATTTACTTAGGATGACATTTGTCATTGCAATAATTTACCATGCTTTCAGTTTTTCCCTTATTTATCTGAGAGATTGCTCTCTGCTAAGGCTGTTATCTCTTCTTGTTCTGAACAAATTCTATCCACTTCTTTTTATTGTGAGTTATTTTTTATGTTGGAGTATGCAGCTCCATAAATTCTTTAGTAGCTCTAGTTATGTTCTTTTACCAGCTTATTGATGTCATTGTTATCTATCTTTAATCCTATAATCTTGGTCAGAGATACAATCTCTTCGATTAAAACTGCATAAGCACTTACACAAAATCCTCCAAGTTACATTCAGCAATGTTATCCATCAAATCTTCTTCCATGAAAATGTAAGGATTCTTTTTAAACAAGTCTTCAACACAGAATGATCCCAAGATATACATCAATATACTTACATTAATCCTGTATGTGACATCAGAATGCCATTCTTCATCACATTGCTCATTTAATCATTTTTTTTAAATATTTTGTTTTACTGATTATGTAAATCACTCATTAGGATAAGTGTTCAATAAATGAAGTACGACTGTATGTGAGAGATATAAAAATTGATTGAGATGTAGACATCAGACAAGGTTGTGATCATTATCACATACTAGATTCTATTTATTTTAAGCCTTGAAATATGTGAAAGCTTAAGAAAGTTTTTTCTTTCAAGAAGTATTTGAAATAAATTCAATGGCATGGACATGGTTGAAAATGTTGGATTTAAAGTAATGTGAGATAGCATCACAATTTTCAAAACCTTTAAAGTTAGACCTTTTGGCATTCTTTGTTAAATTAGCAACTGTATTGGTTTCCGAGAAGTTTGAGATTGCACAACTCCTTAGATAAAGTTGAAACACTTTTACCTTTGAGTTGAAGATAATAGCATTTCTATTTCACTAGTTTTTTTTTTTAATTAAGTGCTATTAAAAATAATTTTTCAGAGTCTTGGATAAATTAGTTATTAACTCATACAAACATATTCTACTAACTATAAAGTGAATTCTCTTTAATATGAAATTAAATAGACCGAATAAAAAATAAGATATTTAAAATTAGAATGACTCTGAGAAAATAAGCACGATCTCTATAAGAATGGCTTTTGAAATTGGGAAGCATTCCATATTTTTTTTTCCCCACTTTAGTTGGGTGGATTGTGGTATTGCATGACTAGAGAACTCCATCAGTTTTAACCAGCATTATTCAGAATTGGTAGACCTGTATGTGCTTTTGCAATATATTGTTTGCTGTGGTTTGGTCTGTATATTGTAATTTTTTCCCAGGTTTATTGCAATTGGAACATAAATTGGCCAGTTGCAGCCGAAGAACGTCTGAGAAAGCAATCTGCTACTTCTCCCTCATTTACTGGAGCTAAAATCATCCTAATATTTCATATGATATCTAGTTATTCTAAGATCGCTTAGATCATTAGAAGCTGTTGCCTTTTTCCTTTATGATAAACTCTTGACTTGGTTATTTACTTTAGACTAAATAGAATATATCACATCACATAAAACTGAAAAGTATCACAATATAATTATTTTTGCAAACTTAGTATATCAGGAAATGACTATTGTTGCTTAGTAAATATATTGATTATTTATTAATATTTGTTTGTAGAATATTAAATATTTCTGTTAAATACGTAAAACCCGGGATAGGTGCATTTTAATGCCTCAATTTGAATTTAATATCCTACTACATTTTTGCTACCCATTTTATAAAATTATGTCTCATTCAAATTAAAGGTATAATATTAGATATTTTTTAAATCACTTTTTTATATTTTGTAAAAGTGAAAATATTTAAAGATAAATGATTTGGTTTAAACATTTTTGCTACTTCATGTAAATGTTCTTTTTGTGAGATATATGCTGATTTTTCATTTTTACATACTAAAAAGGATTAGAAAAATCATATCTGCTTATTATTTTAGCATTTTAAATGATAATAAATTTCATTTTTTCTGCTCTAGGTTATCATTTCTGTTTGATTTTACTGCTGTTCAAGCTTTAGATTTAATTGATCATCGATGTGTATCGCATATTACTTCACCAAGTGGTCGAGAACTGTACAAAGTACAAAAAAATACCACAGAATTTCATATTTGTTTCAAAAATAGTAACTATTGTACATGTCCATCGTTTGTATTTCATGGTAAGTATTTTTGCTTGCATTTGTACTGAATTCTTTTAGAAATACCATAAAAGGTAAATACAAAATAATTAACAAAGTTTCATAAATCAAATCCTTACTTCAAACAGAGTGTTATAGTGTTCATTAGTGTCCAAACTCTATTCATGACATTAAATAAACAAATTACAAAAAAGTCTTAGCTTTATCAATTCATTTTTATGCTAATTCTCTTTCAGTCCATGATCTGAAATTATCATTTGTAATTTGTTTGGAGTAATAAACATCATGTTTTCAGTGTCTCGATTAAAAATATATCCCTGGGGGATAAATTTTATTGTATGTTTAGCTTTACTTCTCTTCTTTACATCTAGATAGATTAATAGATTTGAATATAAAGTCATTAAAAGTTTCATTATTTTGCCATAAATTTCATCATTCTTGAAAGTAGTTATTAATATTTTCTGCAAAAATAAGAACTGCATAAATAATATCAAAAATTTGGATATTATTTAATTATGATTTTATTAAAAAATATAGCTATAATTAAAATCTACATGTAATCTGGCATGTTATCTACCAAACATGCCGTTTGTTAAAGCGTATTTATTTGTCTCATCATTATTCAAAGATTTCTTCAAAACTTTTATCATCTTAAATCATGATTATTGAAGGGAATCTAAATTTCTAATAGAATAAAAATAAATAAGTCAAAATTATTGAGCAAAAATTTGAGAAAATTATTGATTTATAAGCAAAACCATCAGAAACAAAGACCTTTTTTTACCATGCTATTTTTAATTTTAGATCCAGTAATCAAAAATAAGCTACCCACTCTTTTTTTATTTGGTATTTTATTATTATAATTAGCTACTAGTTAATCATATTTTTATTACTGAGTTCAATCTTTCCTTAAATCTTTGCCTATAGGGGGAAAAAATCATTTTGTACACGTAGCTACTTAAGAATGGACTTTTTTTTTTCAGATATATTATCATTAAAACTAATAAAATATTTTTATTACATTTTTTTGACTTTTCATTTGCTTTAAATATGTTAGTTTTTGGCATTTCATGCATTGCTTTTAGAATTAATAGTTTCACATTTTTTTTAAAGTATTATTTTTTAAATGTCTTATGTTCTTTCTTTAAAAAGTTAAAATGTTTTGCTTATGTAAAGGAATTTTATTTGGATTCTTTTGAACCAGTATTTTATTTTAATGTACTTGTGGAACTTCTTCAGTGATTTTGATAATTTTGTATTTTTTTACAGTTTTAAAGAAAGATCAGTTTGTGGTAAGTTTCGAATACTTATAGTTTTGAGAAGATTTTAATATTATTCAGTCTTTAATATCATTTAGTCATTATTAGCTGATTGTCATTTTATAGATTTCAAATTCATTATTGAAAAGACACTGTGTTGTTCTTAATTGATCATCCAAAATCAAACCAAATGTATTCCAACTTATTCTTCTAAGGCATTGCATTTTTTCTTGCATTGTTTTTCTAAAGCAACTATATCACAAAATTGGAGAGAGTTTATTTGGATATTGTTTCCATATTAAAAACTACTTTCATTAATGCACAGTATCATTGATTTGATGTATATATATCTGCAATATTAGATTTATTTTGATTAAATCAATTCTGATTTTATTTGAAATAATTAGTTGTCTTTACATTTTGCTTTGATTTTTCATGCGAAACAATAGCTGATTTTATTTAGCTGAATTTCTTGATTAAAGTAAATATTCTACAGCATTTGTAAATTTGCATGTAAAGTTTCAATACATTTGGAAAACCTATTTGTGTGTTTATTAAGTTTATATAGTGTCACAAATAAATCTGATTCATATAGGAGGAGATCATTTTATAAGTTCTTCAAATAAATGAGAATTTGATTTTTTACTGTAAACTTGCTCTTAAATATGAAGGGAAATGTCATTTACAGAGATTATTCACCAACGTTAAAAAGGTTTTTGGCTCATGTTTTACAACAAATGTCAGCAAAAAGATTTTCTTATATTCATAATGTAATTTGCCCAAAGACATTTAATTTATATGTTACTATAGCTTTGTGATTGTGAGTTTTTTGTTTTATTTTTCCTAGTATTTTGCTCTCTCCTTAAATTAAAACAAAACCAAGCCATTGATAAATGAATAATTAAATTTAAAAGCTGCTGTAAATATATGAAGTCAATAAATAATGACTATAAAATGTAAAAGATGAAGAGGAGCTCATTTTTCATACCAGTCACTCCTAAGTTGGAGTATTTTGTATCTCATTTTCTTTGAAGTTTGTGTTGTTTATTTCTTTCAGTCTATTTCATAATGTATTATTTTGATGTTTTTTGCAACAATAACATTACAAATTTATAAATTTGCTTACATTAAATAATGAATTTAAAGGAGATTCTAAGCTGTTTTAAAGAACTTTTACCAAGATCATTGCTTCCTTTATAAATTATTGAAATTTTAGCAGCTCATGTGGTAGAATTGATGATAAAAATAATAAAAGTCATTTGAGTATATCTCAAGTAGGAGATATGGAAGAAGTACTGCAACTGCAAAATGATCAATTACCTAATTTTTTGAAGAAAATAATCTTCAATACAACTCATTAGTTGAAGAATTTCCTGTAGTTGTATTGCTGTAAGTTTTTAAAATGGCATACATTGAGTATGTGATATTTATTATAAATATTTTGCTGTGCTAAGATTAAGCCATATTTAAAACCTTTTTGAATTCAGTAGATGTCCCAGTTTTTTGCCATAGGTTTGATTTTAGAAAATAAAGACAATCTTGAGCTACAGAGACTGCTGGTCATCCCCTCCTCTCCCTTTTTTTGACAAATGCCATAAAAAATTATCTTTGATTCTATTGAATTTATATCAATGTTTAGTATAAAAGAAGGGGAAAGGAACTTTACAAGGTGTCAGATTACTGAGAACAAAAGAAGGTTCACTTTTCTGTATGGAAAAATGTATATGATTTCTTACAATACAAAAAATCATATTTTAAAATTTTATTCAGCTGAAATTTCCTAATTGGTGCTATTGCATATAAACGAGAATACTAAGTCACCAATATCATCTTGCTTTTTCGCATTGGTGCCTCTAAATTCTTTGATACTGTACAGTGGATTTCAAGCCAATGGAATTTTTGATATATGAACTTTTTGTATTGTGAACTACAATATACATATATAGGAATAATTTGTTCACAAATCTTTGAGTATCTTTTTATTATCTGAACAACCTTTTGCTTGTGATAAGGGGAAAGCTATTTCACAAATTAATGAAATATTTGGAAAGGTAAGTTTTTTTATTTTAAATTCTGAAATTTTCAGTTGATGTCATCTATGAAAATATTATATGAAATAAAAGGATTTAGCATAAAAGCAAGTAGTTCATGTTTTGATCATATGTAATCCTGTATGTATAAAAGTGCTGGAATGAAAAGGAAATGATAAATATGTTATATTAGTGCAAGAGCTACAGGATCTTAAAATTAGGGCTTTTATGCATTGTTTTGGAATTGGAAGTTGGCACAAGAACAAAACCTGGCCATGCTGTGCCAAATATATGGTAAATACATGGGTGCATGATAACATAAAATTGTGGTGAAAAATTTTAAATTGCAATGCTTTAATTATACAAAAATGGTTAAGGTAGTTATAAATAAGTGATGCACAGTAAAATCTATAATGTATAATGTAAAAATACCAATAAACTGCAATAAACAAAAGACATAAGGGTGAGAATTCCTCTCCCCCCCCACTGTATTGTTAAGAAATAAAACTGTTGCATTAAAAATGTATGAAAAATTATGTTGGTAGTAAAGAACTGGGCATTAATTTGAAATGTGTAAAACCGAATAGGATGTTTGGCATGAGCTACATATGGATGCATTTTCATCAAAAAGTGCTTACGTGTAAATGTCGAACATGACTCAGTATAATGTCATTTCTCTGAACTGAAAACCAGGCCATCTGCTAAATGTAGGTTTTAAGGATAATTAATTTTTTATTTCTTTCTAAATTTTACAGTTTCCATATTTTATAATTATATTTCCTCATATAAGATTTAACATTAGTCTGCTCATTAGAAAATCTAATGCAGATTTAGCAGTAGAATCTTTTATGCTTTGTTTTGAACATCTAAAACTCAACTTTTCTCCAACAACTCCTCTAACTAATATTGTTTAAGTACAAACATGTTATCTAAATTTTTGACTAATGTCAGTTGTAAGTTACAAAAGAATTTTTAAAAAATTGGATAATAGGTATACAAAATTAAACAGGAATTGTGAAGAAATTTAAATTTTTCTGACCCAGAAAAACAACTTCCATGAGTTTAATTTCCATAAAAGGTACAATTTCCTCTTATCTAAAAATTTATGTGTAAAAAGTAGTGATTAAATTTACTTCATACAAATGTTTCTTTTGAAGGGCTAAAAAATGGATTTCAAATGTTGCTAATGCAACTATTTAATTTGATTAAATTTTGCATAAAATTTTTTATTGAATATGTAAATTTTTTATGAATTTGGTATTTTAATGTATAATTTATCTTGAAATGAGATGAGCATATAAAATATGACCTGATTAATCAGTGTATCATTTCTGTTATTTCAAAATGTCATATTTCCAAAACCACATACGGTAAAAAAGGAAATTTTGATGTAACATTTGGAACCACAGTGACATAAGACATTGGTGAAAACAATCAATTATCACATAAACAATTTGAGAGCAATTATAGCTAACCTATACAAATATTTTGTGTCAATAAACTGTTATAGAAAAATCGACATACAGTATGCTGTTAATCTTTGAAAATTCTGTGAAAATTTTGGATATCATATTTTAAATAATTTGGTTGCTTATAATGAGTTTAAGTTTTTATTGATATTTGCACTTGGAACAATGAATTGCAATGTTTACTAACTTTAAAATGGATTTATCCAATATTTGACATCATCATGTCATAGACAGTCATTACATTTCATAGTTAACTATTTTTGTCTTTTTTTTTTTCCTATAGGAAAACATAAATTATACGGATGTATTTTAATGACCATTTCTCACCCTAATCTTATATGTGATAATAAATCTTGATTTATTGGATTTATTACTTTGAAAAAATAATGAATAACTCATATTCAATGTGTAGTGTTTTGCTAGAAATAATCAAAAACTTATCAAATGTTTTGAAGAATATTAAACTTTTGCTAATTTGTAAAACATTGCATGTGAATATATTTTGCTGTGGATTTATGCATATAGCAGGTGTTTTTCCCCACAAATATTATAAATACATACTTTTACATTACTTGTGCTTTAGTGACAAACTGCAAAGAACATGTTTCCCACTTGTCAGTAGTTTTTTTAATATGGTAGTATTTTTGATTGGCATTCTTTCTTTACCTTGGTGTAAAAATTATTAAATACAAAATGAACTAATTGATACAATTAAACCATACTAACCAAACATAAAAAAGTGCATAAAAGTTTAATTAGTAGTTCAAAAATTAATGTCATCCCTCCCTAGGTTTGAAATTGGTTTTATATCCATATAAGAATAAAGCTGCACATGATAGTATCTTGTAACATAGAATTAAGAATGAAATATCCTAATTTAGGATAATTTAATTCCTATCATTGATATTTAATTTGATAGGAATGAAATTATCATATTAAATATCAATGTGCTGCTATTTAATTTATCATTCATAATAGAGGTAATTTCTATTGCAAGCCTAGTTTAGGATTTTGTCATTGATTGTCTTTAAATGAATATTCTTTGAATTGATATACATATTTATGTAACATTCAAAAGTGGTGACTGGCAAGTTGTCATTTTTTTTAACATGTTTACAATTATAATTAAATAATTTTTATTCTAAATAAAATCAGTGTAGTAAATTTTTTGTCCACTCTTAGACCAGTAGGCTACAGCCCAATTAGTGATTAGATGTTCACTGCTTATTATCATGCTTTAAGAAAGAAATATTCTTAATCCATAACTGGAGACAGGAATCAAAATGACTCCACATTGTTCATTAACTTTGATTGTACGTTTTTGTTGTTATTTATGGAGTCATTGATATGGAGTCATATCTTTGAAACTGCTTTTAATTTGAATAATGCAAAAAGAATAAAGAATTATTCTTAAAATTTTTTAAAAATATTGTATTCTTCATTTTTTAATTAAATTCTAACAGTTAATCACATTAGTGTAATTCCATAATATCTAATCGAAGTAAATACTGATTAAAAGATTGTTTAAGTTTTTCTTATAACATCTTTCCATCATTTAATATTATAAAATGTAACACTTTTAATATTTTTGATAACTACATGATTACCAGAATGTATTGTTTCCAAAATAAATTCCAATGGTGTTTACAAAAGACCAAAAAAGGAAAAATAACACATTTCATATTTCTGCCAGCATGGGGAAATTCATGTCTCCAGTTATGAGTTAAGATATTTTTTCACTTTTTTTGTTCTTTTATACTTCTTTAAATCTTGAAATTTTTATGAAATACTTCATTGTTAGATTGCAATTTAGGTAAACATTATTTTATTTTGTGAAAACAATAACAACTTTGTCACTATATTTATTTCTTTTCTTTTCTAGTGCAAACATAAATTGGCTGTTATGTTAAGTATAGCTATGAATCTGTGCAAGGAAGTAAAATACACAGATGAAACTCTTACTTTAATGCTAATGGGAGAAAACAGCTGAGCTTGATACTTTTAAATGTTATTGTCTTTCATTTTATTCAATGTTTAATAAATTTTATATTTTAACTATATATTGCAAATGATTTTTGTTGTAAAATTAAGGCTTCCATGAAAAGTTTTGTTGAATATCGAGAAAGCTCAATCATGCTATAAATGATTGGATATCTCTAAAATCAAATTATTCAGTGCACTCAATAGAAGGTAGAGTGGTGAAAGTGAATTTTAGTGTGCACCCAGCTGCGCCAACAATGCCAAGTCGCCAATAAAGATGGCGGACAAAATAATCAAATACTTCCGCGGAACAGTTACGGTTACCATTTCCCGCCATCTAATTAGGACTTTTTACTGATAAGTATTTTTTTTTTCATACTGCCCGGTGCCTTCTACAGATGCCTTCGACATTTTTAACTTAAAAAAAAAAACCATCCTACGGCTTCGCTTGCAGTGGGAGCGGGAACCTAGTAGCTTCGCTGGCACATTGAACATAAAGACTGTGTGGATAATAGAAACAGTACATAACCAAGAGAAAAGAAAAAACGGAGAAATAAGCAATCAGAACATTCTCCATACAAAATTTCAAACAAACATACTTTTCCCACCTTCATCAACTCGTAAAAAAATATATTCCACTCACCCATCATCCATTCTGCCGGTTCGATATCAAACCATTCTCAATACAAAATTTCAAACAAGCATCCTTTCCTAACTTCATCAACTCGTAAATATATATATATATATAATATGCATATTTAACACACCCTTCATCCATTCTACAGGTTCGAAATAACAAATTATGAAGGGAACCAACCGTTATAACACCAAAAGAATTACGAGAACTGCGAAGAATTCCATTGCAACTGTCTTTTAAATTGAGAATGCAGACGATTTTTTTAAAGCGCATACTGACAATAAATATTTTCTGTTCGTATTCACATTAAAAAAAAGAAAGAAGAAAATAACTTTTAATTATAAGCTTAACTTTCTTTATTTAATAAATTTTAATTATAATAAAGAACAAAATTAAAATCTTTAATCGATATTTTTTTAATATTTTTAATTTAACATTTTTCATAATGTAATTGTAGTTTGTGTACAACTCAACCATTGCAAAAAGTAGTAAACAAAACAGCAGTATGATTGTTATAAGAGGGATACGATGGGTTGCAATATTGGCGACAAACAGCTGGTGCACACTAATCTTCACTTAGGCCGGTAGGGTACCCAAAATTCGAGACGATGACTAATGAAGCGTCATTAAAAAATAAAATTGATATGCAAAGAATGGAATGTTGGAACCATAAAAGGGACAATTTCAATTTTGAATGCTAGTTGTGAATATGCAATATGTATAATATCTTGCTACAGCACAAGGGTTAGTACTCACTTAGTTGCACCAAACACATTTTAATTTTAAGTACAAATCGTAAATGATTATTTTCTAAAATATAAAAATGAAGTTTTGTTTGTATTTTATGCACTGCCGTACCATTTATCCGACTGCGATAGAATTTTGCTAGCTTATTACTTGCACTTACGCAAAGGTTATAGGCATAGTGCAATTATTAGTATTTATTTTGAACACAATAAAATTTACAAACAAATTGTTTCATACGTTTCTACTACTCAATATTATTTTATAACTGACAAAAGAGAAAAGTAAACGGCAAACATCATTAGGAGTTAATCACATATATATCAAACAAAATAATTATCATCAATGCCAATCAATGTGAGTGAAATAAAATCGAAAAATTTAGTGCAAGCGCTAATTTTTTTCTTCTTTTCATTAATGAATATTCTTCTACAGAAGATATTGCCATTTAGCGTGCACGATATTTTAACTTCGGCGAACCGCACATATTATTCAGAGTTTATCTCACATATACAATATAAACTATTATCGATATCGATCAAGGCAAGTTATATATAATGGAAATTTTCCAGTTCAAACAATATTTTTTTTCTATTTCCATTTCTATAGACAGAAGATATTTCAGTTATATAAGCGTATATCGTGTTGATTGCTTCGTTAAAAGATATGCCTCCCAAACATTCGTCATTTAATAGATCTACCAGCGCAGCACATAGAAATAAGCAAATTCGAGCTTCTTACGCAAACGCAAAATGCAAATTCACGCGCTTCTTCAGAAACTCAATATCAGCATCCGGTAAGAATGTGACTTAACAGAAAGTTGAATGAGATGTGCTCATTCCACGCATTCCCATTATTTCCACCGACATGCTTTTTGATTTCAGACGGCTGCAGTTCCCCATTTGACTTGCATTCTCGATGACCATCAACAAGGCGCAAGGTCAATCACTTCAAGTGTACATTTTTCACATGGCCAGTTGAATGTTGGATACTAACGAGTCGAATAGCCACGAAATTTGTTTTTGCTGAAGGCGGAGAAACAAAAAACATCGTCTATCCTAAAGCACTTGAATAATAAAGTTAAAATAAATAAATATTATTTATACTTCTCCTTTGTATATCATTCAATTTCATTTAATGTAATCATTGTCAACAAGAAAATGAATACCATGTTTTCTATTATTCCTAACTAAACAAGATAGTTATTTCAAACGATATTTCGAAAATTATTTCTTCTGCAGCAGCAATGCTCCAGCTATCAGCTAGTAAACAATATAAAAAAGTTAAAAAAAAAAGGATCAAATGCAAATATATAATATGCAATGTATATAGACATGCATTTAAAATTGGTTATTCCTTCTATTCAATTCCAGTTATCTGATTTGCTATTTTCTTACAAATTAAGAAACGAATTGTGAGAAACAGTTTGAAAAAGACTTAAATAATTTTTTTTCTTTTAATGTATGTATGCGCAAATGCCATGTTTCCTAGCTACAAAAATATCACATTAGGTTGCCATAATCGATTTTGTTTTGTCGTTTCTTGAACAAGTTAATTTAAGAGTGTGAAAAGTTTCTATAATGTTACTTGTGTAAGAGAAAAGAAAGGAACTATATAAGTAGAATTGAAGCGGTGAAAACATATTGAAATAATTGTCAACTTTTCTCTCACATGAAGAAAGAGCAGTTTGGAAAAAAATGATCTACTTCCATCAGCAATATCTTGCAATTTGGCGAAACAGACAATGAATTTGGTGTCAAAGACATAATGTACCTCCAATATATTTAATTGTTAGACTAATAAAACTAGCCGGATTTGGTGACCAGTTGATGCATCGAAAATATCGGCAGTGTTTAATCTTAATCGATTAAATCTCTTGCGTGTGATAAAATATATTCATGATTTCCTCGATAAAGAATTTTAAGCTTTAAAATTTTGATAGCTTTAAACCTATTCTGTTTGTGAATATGTACATTTTTATTGAAGCTGATTCCAGTGACTCATTGTGCCATTAAAAGCGCAACTCTTTTGGTGATCGTGTCTCCTAATTTCATGTTTTTTATGGTACTGTATATTTGCTTTCTAATTCCTCATGTATTTACAGTTGTGTACAGAATTAAGAGAATATTTCTTCCTCAGCTTTCAGCAATGGGAATAATATTTCATTAAATGTTTAATGAAGCAATGAAGTCAATTGTAATTTCATAGCAATAAAGGAAAGTATCGCTGTAAATTGTTTTTAAAAAAATCCGAAAACCAGGACAAAAATTGCGCTGTAATTAAATTGGTATAATAAAAAATATAATTTTTTAAATTAATGTAAAAATTAGTTTTGTGCAATAATATTTCCGTGAATTCATAATGGAAAACAAGATTTAATTTAATTTTTTATTAAAATTATGGTTAAAATATCAAATATATATATATCGCCTGAAAACATACATTCTGAGCTTCCACATTATATTTGTACCAAATTTTACAGGTCTAGATCAAATAGTCTGACTTGTTAAACTACCAGTTGACAGATACACCCACATTCTTTTTTGTTATTT
>JAPMOR010045522.1:0-16076 GCA_026543865.1 Argiope aurantia | reverse complement strand
AAATATAATATTTTCACTTGATTATAAAACCATATTTAATTTTCTAAGGTTTCCTTAAAAAACTTGTTTAGTATTTGAAAGTCAAAGAAAATTCTTATGGTTTTTCTTGGCAAAGTTTAGCCAAGAACAAGACGCCAGTACAAGACAAAAACCAAACCAAATCTACGGTTTCTCTTATTATGAAAATATGAGTATTGTCAAAGTTGCTTTCTCTAGATGTATAAACTAATTATATAAATCAGTCCTTTATAACTACTGTTTACCATCTAAGAGAAATCGAGTTAAGAAAGGATAGCAAAGAATCGAATCATTATTAAAATATAGTTATTTGCTCCAGATAGTATCATTTTTTTTAAATATACATCGTTTAACACAATGCAATATTATTCTTGAAATTCATAGGTTCACTTCTCTTTTATCAAAGATATTTTTTATAAACCAATTGAAGTAATCTCCCCAAAATTTTATCACATACTCTTTAATAAATATTTAATGCCTTGGATGACACTGAAATAGAATACTTACAAAATATTAACTTCTGCTGAGAACTTAGCATTTACTGAATCTATAGTGTCATCCTTGGCGAGTTTTTTGACTATTTATCCCTGACGTGTGATTAAAAATATCCGAAAAACGAATTTGTTCTTTTAACACATTTTTCTTAATCGATTGAAACAAAGACTTGACCCAATACTGCACTTGTGGTCACCAAATCATATGTTTTATTTAATATATATGTCATTACGTTTTTGAATTACTGCGTTTACATATTTCTGATGCTGCATACCGATGAAGCCAAACCCCATGTTGGTTTTGGCTCAAATTTTGACAAGTATCAAAATTTATAAAAAAATAAATCCGTGTACAGAATTCTATTTATTTAGCTCTCTTCATTTGGAAGTTATTGTGTTAACTTGCGTTCGGGCAGTCGGATAGATGGATTAACTCTAAACATGTTTTTACTCAATTTTATAGAAATCTGCAAATTCGGTGAAAAGACCATATAACAACTTTCAACTCTCTAGCTCCAAACATTTTTTAGTTATCTTTTTTTCAGACAGGCAGGTATTTTCCAAAAAATATTTTGGATATATTATTGGTTTGGTTTAATTATATTAACGTCCCGTTTGAAGCAACACTTGGGCTATTTTGGGACGGACCTGGCAATTTTGAACCACGGTCAGATGACGAGGACGACATCTGAACTGGCACCCCCCTCTCCACTCCACACCACACCATCGGGGGGACGTTTGGTCAGGACGTGCAACAGACCCCCTTACACAACGATTCTTCGGTGGAATCGGGTCTCGAACCTAAAATCCTCCGGTTCCGAAGCCGAGACCTTACCACCAGGCCACCGCGGCCTATATATTATTGGGATTTCTCTGAGAGAGGTCTAAAATTTGGAGACTAATAAAAAACCGGAGTTCGTCGAAAAATTCAATTTCCATACTCCATATACGCAAAAGTGAAAATTTCCATATTACCCTGTGTTACTCCACTAGTATAAGAAATTAATATATGTATATTTATGAAAATTAAAAACAATTAGGTGATTATATAGCAAAATCTTTAGATATTATTACCTCTTATAGCATTTCAAGAAACCTATTCGCAAATTTCCCATATAAAGTAATTTTTCTTTTCTTTCCTCCATTGTGTTGAATTTTTCTTGGGCCCATCCCCCTTTTTTTACACTTGACATTCTCTTTTCTTTTATAAAAAGATCATTAAAAAATTAATCTGACGTTATTTAATTTGTGTTATCATAAGACGTTAATGGATGAATTCTTAAAGGATCCGTGAAAGTTATGTTTAGCTGTTGCATCATGTGGGGGTAATTTATCGGTTAATACATCAAGATTGTATAGTTTATTAAAAAATATAGTCCATAATATTGAAGCTATTCGATGAGTGACTGGATCATCTAAAATCAAGAAAATTAGTTTTCAATCTGGTTGCTTAGAAAATTCTATATGCTTTACAATCTACAAAAAAAAAAATTCTGTCAGCAAACGTCTGGGTAGCTGATATTCGGGATATCTATCTGGTGGAGCCATATTAATAAGTATTGATTATTCTCTTTCCAGAAAAAATAATCATTGTTGAAATAAAGCAGCTCGTTACATTCATATATATTTCAGTCGTAACTAAAAACTCGTTTAATTTGAACAAATGTTCTAATCTGTATTCCTTCTGAAAGTAAGAACTTTTGATTGCTCTTTGAAAAATAGCATTTTTTTCTTACATTGCAACAAAAACATTCAAACAAATTTTTCATACAAATCCTTTATCAAATGAAATATAAATTCCGAGTGGATTATTTGATGAAATCTATGGATCTTGGTTTTAAAAATATGGAAAGAGCAGTGAATATTTCTTTTATGTCTTTTTAGAAAATCATATAACAGTTTATTCCGTTGTATTAGTTTCATCATTGAATTTATAATTCAACTTAGTTTTGAATTCAAAATTCTATATTCAATATTATATATATTCAATTATAATATTATTTATATTAATTCGAAGTTATATCCTTTTCGAAGATAAACTAAAATACTTGCACTCTTAAAATGATATAGGATAAACTAAATGCTTTTGGTATTGTTCAAAAAATCCTGAGGATGTGTAGACGCAATACATTTGTTATAGTGGTTTTCTTACAAGATGGTTGGTAATATGTATTCAATATTACTCTGTATTGTTGATACTTTGTATTTGCAAATTTTAAGTTTTCAGCTCTTATCTGACAAGATTTCTGTAGTTTCTTAGATTTCTTTCTATTTCCAATACGATTAATTTGTTTCTCTCTGGTAAGCTCTGAGCCAATCGGATCCTTATAAAAATTACAGTATAATCTTAAATAAGTGGCAATAAAGAGTGGACAGTATTTAATATAGTCACACCTAGTGTACTAGTCACTACCCATAGTGCAAATAGAGGCTATACAATTGAAACAGAATTATATTCCTGTTGATCTAAATTTTCATTATTAATTTGGGAAAGATGCTGTAATCTAGATTAAATAGTTTTTTATGACTTTAATGATTAATGAATAAAAATAATTTATATACAAAAGAACCCTAGAAAGTTAAGTAAAAATAATTCAATTCACGTATGCTAACGCCACAAATTCATCATTAATGAAAAGGCCTATAAGGCAGGTTTGTTATTTTTTTCCTAGTAGAATGAAAGAGAGGAATCTGTCACTACAGAGCAGAATTAATGCCACCTGAATGAAGGAAACAGCCTATATTCTAAATACTCAAATATCTCACTTTTCTCTAGGTTCTTCTATTAAATATATTTATTTGCTGACATTACAAAAATAATATATCTGATTTATTATCCAAACGTGTTTTATGGTAATCCATTCATTTCATTGAATTTTGTGACACCGAAATCATCGCATGGAAAATGCATAGAATGGCAATTGGATAACTCCTGTTAGCAACTGGATACCCCCAAAGAATACCTTTAATTTAAGCATCTTATACAATGAAAGGTTTCGAATAAATGCATTGCAACACATCGTATTGAAATATTCAGGTTAAGAGAAGACGACTTTGTATTAAGAAGCAGTATTCCCCAGTGATAGTAAGGTTTATAAATGCAATAAAAGTTTAAACAAAAGAAAGGATCTGTACATCTGTTTCGTTATCGTTTTTGCCAAGCCAGTACGTTTCATGAATATTGGAACTGAATTCTTTAAGAGTAAACTAGCTATTTAAAATAATGAAAAACCTTCTATTTAGGGAATTAAAAACATTTTTCTTATTCTAATTTATTTTATTGGAAAAAAACCTTGGAGAAATTTACTGTCGTATCTGTAACTTACCTAAACTATATATATTTAATCAAAACTGTCCCTGTTATGGATTAATTTACAAAATAAAAATTAGTATTTGTGGAAACATAGATAATGACAGAAAACTATAATTTGAAGATTTTTAAATTGTTTTTTGCATTAACGTTTCGTTTTGTGTTTATAAATGTAATTATTTATAATATCACGAATGTGATACATGGCTTTTGATAAATAATAAAACGATTCTATACATCTGGATTTATACAAGTATTTAGATAATTTTTTCAAATATTAAAAATGATATTCAAAGCTTTATTACCCAATAAATTTTTATCTCAAAACAGCAAAACTATTGAATTTATTCTCGCTAAAACGCTTAAGAGTGTTTTAATTTAAATATGGGTAATAGTTCCGTCAAACGATATAAAAAATTTAGACATAGCAAATATTTTAATGAAAATTTTCAAACTGAAAAAAATAAAGTATAATGCTTAAAGTATTTTAAAACAATTTTTCCAATCAGAAATATGCGTCTTATCTATTGGTTAAAATTAGTGATTGGACCACGAATGCAATGGACATCTTGTGAAATTATCTTGTGCTAAACGTTTTATTTACAATTCAAATGAAAACAAAATGATTTAAATATTTTAATAGACATTTTATACTTAATGTTAAAAAATATATGTAAAAAACAAATTTATTCACATTCGCATTCATGAAAACCATTATCATTAAAAAAAACAGACAGTATATTTTATTTTTTCAATCATTTATACAAAAAATTCCCAATTTTTAATCGGTAGTATTTATGAATTACATTTACTTGAAGTAAAATAAAAGAAATCATGTTAAGAATATGACAAACATCGACAAGAAGGTTTTTAAATTGTTTTTCATTCCTCATTCTTCTTCAAGTATCTGTCTCTCACCATGTGGATTCTTTTCCCCTCATTAAATATCAGCCTGCCTCGAGGTTTTCATTGCACCCCACTTTTAACGTCACAATTATATGCAAATGGCTATTGCAAAGTTTTCGACAGAGCGGTTTGATGATATTTTTATGACCAAACACATTTTTTTTACAACTTTGTTTATAAAAGAGCAATTTATTTTCTTATTTGACTTTCGAAAAGATTCCAATCACCGATGCGAACTTGATTTAATCAAAATTTATGCAGATGTTATTCATTTTTTAGTTCTTTTATTTTTTCTTTTTCTTTGTTGTTCTAGAAATTTATTTTTTCTTTATTTTTTTGTATTTATTTTATAAAGAATGTTGTTTTGTTATTTAATTGACCCTAGACCTTTATACTTAGTACAAAGAATCTAGAAGAAAAATTCTTGGATGAGCTATTTTCAGAAACAAGATCAGAGCTGTGTTTATTTTCTACAAATATGATGAAAATTAGTTCATTTTTCTATCAGAATCGACAACAGAAAAATAACTTTTATTTTTAATCTTTAAGACCTATTTATATTACCGAATTTTTTAAAAAAGAGATTTAAAATCATTACTGTAAACACTATGAATGAATCTCAAAAACACAGAATGAAAACACCGAATTCTGGGAAACTAGGGGTTAATTATAACAATATTGGGTCAAAGATAGAAAGAGTTGAATCTAAACCCTTTGACTCAAAACTTATGATGAATCCAACGAAGCAATATAAAATAATAGGCAAATTCCTCCAATATAGTGTTATAAGTTTAAGCAGAATAACATTAAAATTCTGCTTTGTAATGATTCTTAAAGGATTTTGAAACAAGATCCTTTGAGTTAGGGGATTAAAATGCTGCTTCCGCACTGAACAGCTTCCGAAAATTTATTTTATTTTAAATCGAGCCCACGCCGCATAAATCCACATATAAAATAGCTTTATTGTGAGAATTTGGTTTTAAACCATTCTATTTAAGGGATCATGCAGCCGTGGTGGCCTGGTGGTGAGGTCTCGGCTTGTGAGCCATAGGGTTTCAGGTTCGATACCCGATTCCACCGAATAACCATCGTGTAAGGGGGTCTGTTGCACATTAAATCAGTCATGCCAAACGTCCTCCCCCTGGTGTGGTGTGGAGAGGGAGGTGTCAACTACGGGGTCGTCCTCGTCATCTGACCGCGGTTCAAAATTACGAGGTCCGTCCCAAAATAGCCCTAGTGTTGCTTTATAACAGGACGTTAATATAACTAAACTTAAGGGATCATGTTTCAAGTCTGATTAGTTGGAATTATGCAATCAGACTTTCATTTATTTTCGTAATTTGTTTGAGATTCGAAATATTATTTGTAGTCTGGTTTCGATGAGATCAGACTATTTCATATTTTCTGAACATAACTAATCCATTAATAAATATTGATTTATATTTCTCTAACAACAGTGTAACATAACAGTAAAATTGTTAAAAATGTATGTCAAAATTAAAACGTGGAAAAAATTTAATATTAAATAATGCTATAGTTTAGTACACAGATTGTTCTTTTTTTAAAAATTTTTAATCTTATTTTTTGTCATATACTTTTATTTAACTTAACATATTTGATGTTCATAGATGCTGAATATTGTAATCGAATTTTAACTTTTTTCTTGATGGGTTGGTGTTTGAAATTGTTGAGTAATTTTGAATTTCCGGAAATAATGAATAGTTTTATTATTTTCAGAATTTGATTATTATCCAACTGAGCAATGGAATAAAAAAATTATTTCATGCATGCGACGCTATCAGATATAAAATTTTAGAAAAATTAGTACAAAATTAAAAATGGACCCTCAAAATCTGTTTCTTATATAATTTATTCATTGTATCGTATTTCCATTTTTTTGTTTTCAAATATTTGTTATTAACATTCACTATGAGTTGAATATTCTAAAATTATGAATGATGTGGTTTTTTTTCTCATTAAATCATATAATATACATCGACTGTAGAAAACTGTGATATTATAATCAAAATATATAACTAAGCTTCTAATTTGGAGCAGCAAGATTATGTATGCGTCCAATTTGCGTATGATATATTTAAGTGAAAAAATAATACAATATTTCTTTTTTTAAATGCTCGAAGTGTTTGTATCAGTCGCCCCTGCATCTTATTTTAATTTTAAGAAGTAGGAGCATGTCTAGAAAGTTGTATTCAGCAAATTGCCACACGTCATTACAAAAGACCAAAAATTTTATAATACTATAGTGTACAATTATTCTTTATTTTCAATAATATTCGAAAGTAAAATGTATTAGAACAATATTTATGTACATTGTCCCCCCCCCAAAAAAAAAAAATAGAACAAGCATTCATCTCTCTAAATATTGCACTTAAGCATATATTTGTAATTCCAAAGATTCCTTAAATAAGGTGGGGAGTTGAATGAAGACATTTTCGCTTTTGTGGAGGTTGATAGTAAAAACTAAATGAATAAAATTTTGTGATCTTCCTATATCTTATAGGTAGGGTTCTGATATTGTGTGTCGATGTTTTTTCAGAATATCAATATTTTTCAAGCCGATTCAAATTATTTATTTTGTAAATATGCTGCAGAACTTCATTCTAGAATGTTTGCATAGCATCATAAAAATTTTATAGATATAATTTCAATTTTTCTTCATATTGTTAGTTTTAAAACAAAACTTTTTTTTTCATTATACAAACTTTCTAATGCATTTAAAAAAATGGAAAATAAATATAATATTTCAAGAATTTTATGCTCATTGTTGGGTTAAGTAATGTCTTTCCTATGCATGATATTACGGCTTTAATAAATTTAAATATGATACGAGTGAATTCTTTTACAGTCAAAAAATATAGAAGTCAATTGTCTAAATATGCGTATTTGAAATAAAAATAATAGAATAATCTAATTAAATTAATTTTCCATACCACCCTAAGTAAATTAAGATTCATTAAAAGTAAAATGGAACTCATTTTAAGTATTTGATTTGTATATATTTGTTAAAACTATATTAGCTTGTGATAATTTCACTGTTTTTTCTCGTACCTAATAAAAAATGTCAAATACTGCACGTTAAATGGCTTTCTTAATGTAAGTCTTAATTGTATAATGATACATGAACTTTACTTTGCCCATTCTGTTTCTATTTTTTTTAACCGAAATAAACAACAAAAAAAATCGATTAAATTACCTTTTTGTCTTAACTTCGAGAGTAAATAAAAACAAAAGAATGAGATGCATACATTATAATCAGCATATTACTTTTAATGGACTAAATTAGAAGAGAATGCTTTCGGTTTAAAAACTGGCCAAACTAGATTATCGCTGTTTTCTTACTTTGCTTTCAGAATGACTGTAATTAACGGATATTTTTTTTTCTTCTTTTAGAGTTAATATTGAAAACGTTTCGTAAGATTATTATGAAAAAACTCAATTGCTTTTTGCGTAAAAGAGCTCTCGACTTTTTTTACTGTGCCTTTCCAAACATATTTGCGAAAGGAATGTCGAATCGTTAATGAAGGAACTACTAATTAAGAAAAGGAATTTATTAAGATGACATACATTTTTAAAATGAATGAGGTATATTTAAGAAATTTAGAATTTATAATGCCCTTTAGAAATGTGACGATACTAAAAGCGATATACGATATAAATATAATTATCATTTGAACATTTTTTAAAAATAATATAATAAATTACTTTATTATATTTATCTTCTTAATTATATGATTACATACTGGCATCGCTCAGCAGATTAAGGGAAGAGATCGGAATTTTTGATGCCCTGTTGAGATGTGATGAAATTAAAAGATATCTGAAATAAATAAAATTATCATTTGGACATTTTTTAAAATATTGCACAGCATTTCATTTTACCACAAATTACTTTTGTACTTATGATTATTTTATTTGTCTTTATGATTGTATATTCTCATCGTCCAGGAAATTAGCGGAAGAGTACGGAATTTATGATGCCTTTTAGAGATGGGATGAAATTTGAAACGATATCCAATATAAATATAATTATCAGTTGAAAACTTTTTGAAATATTCTGCAACGTTACTTTTCACTACAAATTATGTTTGTACGCTTATTATTATTATTTCACACTGTCATTTCTCAGGAGATTATTTATATTAAAAAATAATTCACAGAAGTGATTTATAAGACTAATTCTCTAATGCTTTTAAAATTGCTAGTTTGAACATTCAATTTTAGATAGTTTTCTATCATATAGGTAAATTTCCATTATTTATAAAAGAAAAACGGAAATTAATCCAAATTATATTTGTATTTACTTTTTAAAAATTATTAATAGAAAGGTCTTTAAACATTTTCTTCCACTCTTCCTTAAAATATGGATTTAGTTATATGGATGTCATCCCTATTTTTATATGAATAATTTAAATGACGTAATTGCCATTAATGAATTTCTAAATTGATAAAAGATGCATTAATGATAACTTTCTTATCTGTGTTTAATACTTAGAATGTAATTCTAAGCATGAAAACCAAGCAAAAGAATGATTTAGGATTTCAATTTTGCTTAATTTTTTTTAATACTCATTTCGTAAATAAATTTACTAATTACTTATTATTAAAAAATAAATCTTAAAATTATTTTGAAATTTTTGAAAGCAACTGAGAGTAAAATAGAGTGAAATAAGAATAAATATCAAAAACATTCTTTAAAATTTGAAATCATTGATATATACAAGATACAAACCTCACCAAGTCTAAGGCAAATAGAAAAAGGTTAATCACCATGAATAAAATTGTCCAGTAATAAGTCATTAACACTCTGATTGTTGAAAGTGGCGAAAACATGAGAATAGTTGCATATTAGAAATGGGTTGACTAATGATTCGGTAAAAGGGATTTTTCCCTTTCTTCTGCACTTTTCTGTTGACTCGACAATAAGTGATAAATAATAATAAAGTCACTTTTTGTTTAACACAATCTTTAAGATTCAATAGGTACCACACTTCTTTAGGCAGTGACAATAACACTCATGACCGATGATCTCAAATAAGATATTCTTATGAATTCAATACTGCATCGCTAAATTTTCTGTATACAAGGGGAAATGTGTTCTTTTATGTTATTCCAGCGTCAATGTAACTAAATAAACCTGATTCTTTTTTTCATATAATATTACCTTTCTATACAAAACCAATCATTGTTAAACAGATTATTGGCGCTTGGAGTTTTCTTTTTTTTTCTTTCTTTCATTTTTATTGAAGATTTATTAATATCTATTCAATACAATAAATCATCTTTAACAGTAATACATAGCATACCAGTGATTTATTTGGGGTTGATTTTGTATTAACAAAGCAAAATACTTTATTTCCTGTAATATAGAAACAATGTCTGTATATGAGATACACATGAGCCTTTCTTTGACACATCGGAGATGGTGATAAAAATTGCAAGGAATGGAATTTTTTAAGAATGCGTGTTTTTCAAGAAAAAGAACAGAATTGTGGACGCCTGTATTCTCTTATATGAAAAGAATTTAACTGAAATTCTTCAATAAGTTGCGAATATAATATGAATGTCATATAATGAATGCATTTAACTAGAAGAGCAATTTTCAGTTTAGTAAATATTACTCAGATTGTAAGAAATTTAATACCTTCTATTTGATAGGTATTATCGTGTGTTTCTAGCATATTTAAAAATATTTCAGATGATATGTTTCCATTAGAGCATTTTTTAAATCCTCTTTTTAAAATGTTTTATTTGGTGGATAAAAAGTAGTTTCATTGAACTTTTCGCTAATATTCAATTTAGGAAAATTGCATGCATATGCAAAAGTACAAATCAACAGGTGATCAATTGTTTGAAGGATTTGTTTCGAAATTTAATAAAAATATTCAGTTTGTATATAAAATCAATGAATTAAATTTTATATATTTATATATATTATTTTGTATTTATCGTTTTCGTTTGTAATTGTACTACCGAATAGAAAGACTTCTGGATGAACCTCATTCAAAATTTGATAGAAACCTGTAATAAATTTAGTGCAAATAATATGTACCTAATTTCATATATGTAGCTCAGAGATTTTAATTTATCATGTTCTTAGATAGACATAATTCCTAGAATATGTTTTTTGGATTTAGGGATGTATGAAAGCTGTAGTTCCGTCGTTTTGCTCGTTTTTTTATTTTTAACCGCCCGTGATTATTTTTAGAATGGACGATACAGTTAACACATTTGGAGAAGTTATTATGGAAAGCTCTATTTTATTTCGTAATTTCTCCCAAATTTTTCCAAAAAAATTTCGAAAGGAATGTTGAGGTACTAATGAAAAAAATATCTATTATAGAAAGTAAAGCAATGAAAATGCCTAAATCTTTAAAAACACTACTTTCAGAATATTGAAGATTTTCGGAACTGTTTGATACGGATATTAAGTTAAAAAAGACGCATTTCGTAAATTTAAAAACTGCTTAGTAGAAATTGTTTTGAAGTTGGCCAGTATTTAAAAAAATATAATATGCATATATTGTTTAGCAATGTTTCTTTTGTTCCAAGGGATGAAAGCGAGTTGCGTAATAAATTGTAAATTATATTTTTATTGGAAATTAGTTGGTATCAGGCACGTTGTTGCCTCAAAAGAAATAATTTTAGAAATATATTTTGAATTTTGAAATGCCTAACTTTTTAACTAGAATGATATACATTTTTTTGTCCACAATAAATACATTCATTGAAATTGAATGATATAGAAAGAAATAATATTTGTTCTGTTTCTTGACTTTATTATTCACGGACTTTAGGGTAGACAATTTTTACGCTTTTAGCAAAAACAAATAAATTTCTTGGCTGTCGGATTTGTAAGCATCCAACATACAACTAGCTATGTGAAAACATGGATTTTCTAGGCTCAATCCGTACACTTGATTTGTTTGACCTTGCCCCTTACTGATAGTCATCGAGAATGGAAGTCCAATGGGGAAGGACCTGCGTTATTTTTAAATCAAAAGGCATGTCGGTGAGAATAATGGGTATGCGTGATATGAGCATATCTTTCCCATTCGACTTTCCGTTAAGGATAGTTGCCTCGATTCTGAAGCACCTGATCGTGTAGCACATAACCGTTTATCTTGAGATTTTGAAACACGTGAATGTGCAATCTGTAAATGATCTACTTCATTTCTCGCTTGTCGTTCCTCGTTTACTTGAAATGCTCGAATTCGCGTACTTCTGCATCTACTAAGTGACAAACGTTGGGTAACCGAAATATCGTATGTGGATTCCCTTAATAAATAGAAAAATTACTGTTTGCACTGGTAAATTTCCATTATATATAACTTACCTTGATCGACATCGATAATAATAATTCTATTTTGTATATGCGAGATAAACTGTGAGTAATATGAGCGGTTCGTCGCTGCCAAAATATTGTGCACGCTGAATGAAAATATCTTGTGTAGATGGTTATTCGTTAACAAAAAGAAAAAAAATTAGCATTTTCCCTAAATATTTTCGATTTCATTTCACTCATAATTGATTGGAATCGATGATAATATTTTTATTTTGTTTGATATATGTGTGTTACTTCCGCACATATTACACAGCATCTTCTGTTTGTCGTTTACTGTTTGTCTTTTATCGATTTAAAATAATGTTATATAGTAGAAACGTATGAGACAATTTGTTTAAAAATTTTATTGTGTTCAAAATAAATGTTAATAATTGTAATATGACCATAACCTTTGCGCAACTGCAAGCAATAAGTTCTCAAAGTTTTGACGCAATCGGATAAACGGTATGGCAGTGCATAAAATATGAACTAGCAAAAATTCATTTCTATATATTAGATAGAAAAATTGCATTCCGTATCTTTCAACTAAAGCATTTTAATAGTTTACTGAAAATGTGGATAATTTTTTACTTTCTTGATTCTAATATTGTATTTAGTTGATTTTCTTTTTATATATAAAACTGAAACTGTGTATGATATATGTAAATACATTCTTCATACATATTTAATGATCCAATTTTTGGACAGACGTTTGAAGAGCGAATGTATTTGTCTTCATTTATATACAATTTAAAATGTCATTCCGATTAATACAAGATTTTGCATGATCTCTGCACAATGTTATTCGATATTCTAAAGGACATGCAATATCCGGAAGAATTTTTAACATTATTTGCTCCTTTAATGCCTAAAGGTTTTTGAAACATGAACGATGATAATCAGTAGACATTATGACGTTTGTAAACGGAATTTCTAAAATTTTGAAACGATTTCATTGTATTTTATGTGATATTTTGTTGAATTTTATGTGTGATTTTTATTGCTTGGTATTATTTATGTGGCGTTTTGTATTTATACGTTTATTTTAAAATTCGAATTCATTTCATTTTATTTTAAAGGGGGTTTCAAGTACAATAAAACTAACTATTTTATTTACCAAGGATGCTACTTTTAGAGATTGATATAGTTTGCAGTGATTTATATCATATTGGAATTTAGATTTTGTATTCTTCGGTTTTATAAACATTTTTGAGAATGGGGTTATAAATCGGCAAGGGTCTAGAAAAAATAATTTTTAGTCTTTTTTAAAAGCATTAAAGATTTCTTGTTAAATAATTATTATATGAGAATATCAAATATTTTCACTACTTTCTTTCTTTCTTTTTTTGGAAAATACGGGGATTTTTAGTTCTGTTCGTAGCGTAGAACTCTATTCTGATTAATCGACAAATTTTGAATAAATTAAAATTATTGTCAAATATACCTAACTTGCTTTAATTGATATTTTGGATAGTAAAATTATACGTTTCTAATGAAAACACCGTCTTTTCAAGGAAGCCGAACAACGCAAGTATAAGAATAAAGTTATTGTATTGCCTTTCTTTAAGATACTATTTTTCTAAAGAGCTCTATGTCCCATTCCCTACGTATTTTATTGCCGTGTTTGTGATTATTCATGAAAGGTACTATATTAAACGCCAGAAACATTTATTAGTGAAATATATGATGTATACTCTAACGAAAGATAAATGTGTTACGTTAAAGAGAAATACAAATATATCATGTTAAAAATGTGGGTTTAAATAAAATACAAAATGCAATAAATTATTTTATTTCTTGGTTGTGTGATTGTAAAAAGAGGAAATATTTCTTTAAGTGAAACTTTCTAAAAAATAACATTTATTTATAAATTCAATGTAGCATTTACTAAATACCATGGATATATAAAACTTTTTCATTGGCGAAAATAAAACTAAAATTTAAAACTACTAATTGTATAGCTTTAATGGGAATATTTTATTTTATTCAAATTCAAAACCTTTAAATTTCAAAACAACAGATAAAAATCATTATTTCTTTTTGAGTGGAAAAAAAAAACAATGAAAAGGATATTTTTATTCTAAACCATTTCTTTTTTATATTTCATATTTCATTTAAATTAAAAACATTAATATTACATCTCATTTACACTGGTGAGTTTTCTAGATAAATATTATAAATGTAAATTAATGAAGCAATTAATATGACTTGTTAATCCTAAAATATGAAAAATATCAGTTCATTTTATTTATTCTTAAGAAATAAGAATTCGATAATAAACGCGCCTAAAAAAATAAAATCAAAGACTGCTATAAAATCCTCTGTAAATCAAGTTATTTTGTAAAATGATTCGTTATGAGAAATAGACATATTGTAATAGATTGTCTCTTCTTTTTTTTAGTATTTCAAATTCTGAAATTCTTTCAAATTCTTTTTATTTCAAATTCTGAAAAATCCTTGATACAAGATGGTGCACGATTTGATTTTTTTGTGAAGTAAAAAATAAAATAATTCCAAATTCAGTATTAAAATGTACAAACTGCGAACGAATCATTGAGTAGTTAGGACTTGTTGACCGTAATACATTTCTCATAAAACTTTTTGTATTTCCGTCTCATAGTTGTTATATTTAATTCCGTTTTGGACAGTGTTTTGCAAAACATTTAAATAACGTTTTATTAATTTTTCATTTTAATTAATTTTAATTAATTTTTTATTTTAATTAATTTTTATTAATTTTTCATTTTAATTAATTTTCATTAATTTTTTCATTTTAATTGATTTTTATTAATTTTTTCATTTCAATTGATTTTTATTAATTTTTCATTTTGCTAAAATATATATTAATTGATTGAAAGTATTGTATTTTTCCTTGTATTTAGTAAGTTTTTTTTGCGGACGAAAATATTTTTAATAATATCTCAAGTAATAGATTTTCTGCATTAAAAAAATTGTTTTAATGCAGAACTAATGCAATGATTTAAACTGATTTATCAAAGTGACGCTGGTTTTCTAATACGGTTATATATATGAGAGCATTTTTAAATTCTAATTTATGGATTATCAAAAATATCATAAATAGCCTGATGATAGTATTTACTTGAATTACGTTGGTAATTACGAGTAATAACAGAAAAGAAGGAATTTTAAAATTAATTTTTTGAGAAATTGTTATTTTTTAAAATTTTAATATTTCTTTTAATGAATTGGTTAAAGTAGTATTAAATATATTCACATTGGTTCTGAGCCTTGCCAAAACAAATCAAATTTACAACAATCAACACATTTATATCCAGTTAAATACTTTCATTGTCAGTTTTTAGGCAAGTGATTTCTGCTGAAAAAAATATATATTCTTAAAGTTAATGGATCTAACTAAATGTACTGTTCGGCCGGATATGAAAAATATAATTTGATGACATAATTGTTCAAAATGAATAAATAAAGGTGTTTAGTTGAAAAAGCTGAATTTGTTTTTTTCAAATTACTAGAAAATAAAATATTTTCCAACATTATTCGTGTATTTATTTATCCCGTTATCGTACAATAATCTTCAATACACAATTATACACGAAACGACTGAATAATTAAAAATTTACAACGACCAACACATGATTAAAGTACAATAATTTTAATGGGATAGTAATCATTTGCAGTCATAATATGTTATATTAACGCTGAAATACAGATAAAAATTCTGCTTTCACAACTTCTGATCTGCTCAAAAAGCAAAGACTATGCTATTCTTGTAACCGACTTGTAATTTGCAGTAGAATTTATTCATACGTATAATCCAGCAAAATTAGACATTTTCTGGAACAGAAATGAATGGTTTCTAATCATAAATTATTATTAAAAATTATTTTGCATAGTTAAAAGAATATTTCTAAGTTTAGTAATTAACGGGTTCAAAGTAGAAACACGAAAACAATTAAACACTGACAAAAATGAGTTATTCTGGTCACCTCGCTTGATATTCTTGTTTATCGTCATCACCAATTTTAGA
>JAPMOR010045518.1:62912-73181 GCA_026543865.1 Argiope aurantia | reverse complement strand
TAATAATAATACATGAAAAACAAGAAAATAAATATATGTGGCATCAATTAGAAATATTTGTGACATATGGCGACAATGAGATGTATTGTTAACTTAATAAATTTAAAAATATTTTTAAAAATAAATAAAAGAAATTGTAGGAATACCAAATGGTATAATTCACAAAATTAATTATTTTTATTTTATACATATTGTTGTAACATTTTTTTTATTGTTTCGTGTTTTCAGAAACTATGTTAAAATACCTCAAAATTTCACTTAATGTTTAATTGATTAAAACTTTTAAAAATTTGCTCCAAGTTGTACATTTTTCTTTACTACCTCCTTTGTGTACTGCTCCTTTCCTACCTAGATTTATTAACTATAGCTCTAATAGCCCGCCCTGTAGATTGCCAACACTAACACATAAATACACGCCTGCATTATTAGTACAGATAAAGACGAAGAAGGTGTAAACACGACAGAATTATGTTCAATGCTTATTAACATAAACTAAATATTAGTTTCACTCCTTTGCATAGTTTCCTTTTTTTTAAGTCCTGAAAAATGCTTGTTTAAATACAAAATTTCTCTACGAGGATTCAATGGCATTTGCGCTAAACGAGCGCTACTTAGAGAAAGGATAAATTTTCTCAAAAAGCGCAATACTAAAAAGGGAAGGATATTATTGAATTATAAAATATGATAAATAAAAATGTGTTGTAATTCAGTTGTAATATTTTTTCAATTTATCATTTTTTTTTTATCGTTTGGTTTGAAAATAAAGACAAGAGATAAATTTTATATTTTAATTGTTATAAATATACGTAGTGCATCTAACATAAACTGGAAATCATTTATTTAAACATCATACTATTTCAGAAATACTTCTTAGGATATATTTCGAAACAAAGGAAAATATCAAACTATCCTTACGCGACTAACTTGCAGTAAATCGTTATAAAAATACAAAAAAAAGCAATTTCTAAGAAAGGATTAGATAGGATTAAAATAAAAATGAACTTTTTCCATTTCTTATGTCAAATAAAATTCATACTCGTATCTATATACGGAATTTTCATTGGCATAAATCCACGTTGCATCATGGGAATTTAAGATCTCTTTGTTTTTCAGTAATAGTTAATAAGGAAAGGGAAAAAATAAGTTAGTATTCAAAATACTAGTATTACAATAAGAGCCCTATTTTAAGAATAGGGTAAAGGAAAGTTCGTACTATCTTATTTTTAATGTTTAAAAGGAATATAGTTTTGAAATACATAATGGTATACTAACGATTTTTTTATTAAAATTATAGGTACAATTTCTAGAAAATATTGATTTTTTTTTGCATTTCTATCTATTACGTAAAAAAATTATGCAAATATTGCATTTTATTCGCTTTGTGATTGGTATATAGCGAGTAACCTGACCCGTGATATATGAGGTTTGTTTTGCCAGTATTGTTTGAAATATTTAATAAAAATTACTATTACGTCATAGTAAGTAATTATATTGCACTTGACGGTGAAATGGTGATAAAAAAGAAAACGTGAAGCTTTAATTAAAACCAAGTTTACAGCACAGAGTTTAAAACAATATTATTTTTTAATTCTACTTTTAGACATGCCGTTTGTGGCAACACTAAGGAATTGCCTTCCTGGCTTGCCATTTTTGAGAAACGGAAATTTTTCTTCTGTCAACTAACAACTTCTGAATATCTAAAGAATGTACGCGTCAACCCTACATTATTTTTTAAATAGTAATGGGGTTCCTAGCGATATCAGATGAAGAAAAATTGCGAAGAAAGACCGTGTGGAAATCTGGAAATATGAAAAGGAAACCTGATCGTAAAGTTGCTATGCCGGTGGTAAAATATTAAAAATTGATTTAATGTTTAGATATTGGAGTTATAAGCAAATAATTTTCTCATTATGTGGCTTTGAGTTTTGAATCGGAAGCAGGTCAATAGAAAAAAAAGTATGTTCTTGTCATAGGAAAATTAAGTTTCCAGTATTGAACGCCTAACCAGTGGAGTTCAAAAGATTGCAAACTTGAACTGACGGGCATCGAGTAACATATCAACAAATGCGTTGGCGAGCGAAATGAGCAGAGGATAAAGCCTTCTAGTGATGTTATATTATAATTTTACAACTCTTGAAGGAAAATAGTAATTTTTCAAAATAATGATACTGATACATGACTTTAAACTGTTGTACGAAATGTTATATATAATTGCTTAGCAAAGATTTCAGGAAGAATATATGTATGGAAAATAATACAATATAATTTCATTTTAAAATATTTGGGAATTTATTTTTGTTATAATAATCACCCTTTCTGAAACATCAAAATTTCTTTTTTGAAATTACTGCCCGGAAGCATCAAAATTGCTATTTTGAAAAATCAAAATTATTTGAAGCATTAAAATTACTATTAATCTTGAATAATAATTAGATGATAAAGATAGCTTTAGAATCGTCAAAAACTCTTGAAAATTCCATATCACGTATTTTGAAAAGTGATTGATTCACTGGTTTAAACTCAAAGTTAAACTTAAACCCATTACATCTTTACTGAAATCGTATTTTAAGTGTTAAGCTCTCCTGTCTGGAAGTATGTCAAGCATATTACTTAAAAACCTTCGACATTCTTAAAAATGCTTGATCATATACATACATAATGCTATTATAGTGATTTCGGCTTGGCAAGCAAGTTTTTCGCCACATACTCATTTTGGAAATATGAGGTTTCGAAGATTGACAAATCTTTTTTCAAAAGATTTTGGGAGACTTCTAAAAATTTCAACATCTAATCTTATCTGATAATGAAAGGCGATCAACTGTCCTGCAATTCTGTTTCAAATTTGGGTAAGCAATGAAAAGCGGTGAAATCAATTCGTACTACTTTTTAATTATAATTTCTGTATAATGTTGAATGAGTTTTTCTGTTATATAGGTATATTTCTTCGCACATTTGAGATTTTATTATAATTTAATTAAACCAAATTTCTTATACATACAGAAGAATTCTGAAACAAAATTACCCACAATCGTTGATGTGCACAAAGAAACTCATTAGCACTGAAAATTTCACATGAGGTGTTTCTGTTATATAGGTATTTTGTTATTTCTTTATGCTGATTATTAAAACTATTTAAATTATAAATTGTTTAATGATTAAACTTATGTAATTATGTCTGTTTATAAAACTATTATAAGATTATAAAACTATTTAATTCGAAATTGTATACCTTTCATTTCTGCATTTTTATTTGTAATACATATTTAGCTATGAAATTTCGAATGTTTTCTTTTTATGTTTGCTTGTTTAGCTTATAGTTTTTTTATTTTCTACAGGCACGACATCACTCCCATCAGTAACTTTTGGTACTAGTTTTTTTCGAGTACTTGTTCTTCACATACTTTCAAAAATCAATATATGAAATTTAACTTCATTTTTGTCCATTAGTTTTAGCTGCAGTGCCTCAAAAAGTGAAACTTATTTTATTAAATACCCTATGCATTTCTATTTTATTCTCAAATAAACTAAAAAAATTATAACGAAAAAAAAAGCTAAACGGAAATTAAATAACATTTCTTATGCATTGAAATAAATAGCCATATTATTTTATACAAGAAAGAAAGTTTTCAATGAAAAAATTTAAGAAAATGCAAAGTAGCTTTTCATTTTTCTATATGGATGCATGCATTAAAACCACAATACAAGGCAATCGAATATCAATATTGTCATTTCATGGAGTAAGTTAGAAATATTCCCTTCTCTTTTCATTTTAAATAACCTATAAGTCAGCACTTTTAACACATGAAATTTCTGCGTTAATTTATTCCAGAATAGAATTCCACTTTTCCAATTGGCCTTGAAGGCAAAGGGGTTGAGAAGAAAATCAGGAAAAGGGCAAAGAATGAAACAAAATTCCCTGAAGTGACTGAAGGACAACTGATAGAAGATAAGTAGTAGCATTTAAGTTTATCTTGGGACTATATTCGATTAATTGAAGTGACTTTGTGTCTTTGAGTATTTTCTTAACTTGGAAATTATCCAAAGGCAATGTACATTATTCACCGTTTAGTGTTGAAACAGTTATGCCAAAGCAAACATCTTTGATACATATAAATTGATTTTGTTAAAATCGTGAACCAAAACGGGGAAGTACATGCATTTACTATAGTTACTATAAGAGACGCGTATGAATTCAAGCAAATAAATTATGATAAATATCTTAAGCAAATTACTACAAGCGTATTATCTTAAGGTATTACATTATATCTTAATATTATCTTACGCGTATATTATCTTAAGGCATCATATGTTAATGAAAAATGGGTCAGGTCGTAAAACAAAAACTTTTTTACTTCTTCATATAAGATATATAGTTCAGTAAAAATCAAAAAGTCAAAAGTCAAAAAAGTGGGAAAAAAAGTCAAAGAGAAAAATTCAAACTTATTATTTAACAACTATTCCCGTTTCACATATCCCCTGGCCAGAAAATCGCATTATGTCTGTCTGTGAAATTTTCAATTCAAAATGTTTTTTGAGCAATGCGACTTAAATTTGGTATATGGAATTAGAACCAAATTTGTACGTTTCTGTCAAATTTTCAACGAAATCCCTTCAGAGAAAGTTTATTTGTGTACCTGTAAGAGTATAAGTGAAATTGATAATTACTAAATCCAAAGAGATAGGTAAATAAAATTTGGTACAAAAATTTATCATCTGATTTATAGATAATTATAATATTTTGAACCAATTCTGTCAAATTGTTGACCGTCTATCGATCTGTACTTTCGCATACTAAAAGCCATGATTCAACGAAATTCAATATGTTATTCTGTGACTAAAATTACAGTTTTGTGTCAGATTTTGATGTCAATCGAGTGGCAAAAATTGTCCAAAATCCATATTCTCGCAATTAAGGAAAAATGATAAATTTATGCCAAAGATCTATATTTTGTAATTATCGTTCACCAATACCATGCAAGATACTTGCAGTCCTACATGAATTTTAAAATTTTATGCGAAGGGAGGTGGAAAAGGCCTTTTATTGGAGAGTATACTAAAATGATTCTGATTTTACATAATAATGATGATGTAAAATCATGAATAATGTGTCCACTTCCCAAGGATGAGTTCAGAATTTTGGAACCCTCCAATTTTTGAATATCAACATCTATCCTTTAACTCTTGTCCTGTCCGTATTCAACATCTTGTCATTTAATTCTTGAGTTCTACAAAATCTTTATTTTCATTGAAATAAGTCTTTGGAATCAAAGAATACGTAAATAACTAGATTCGACAAAAATAATTTTAAACATGACGAAAGTCAAAATACGAATATCCATTGCAATTCCTTTTGAGCCTTTTATATTTCTTACTTGCGTTCATATTAAATGCGTTGATAATTGGATTTATCCTATTTCTTTTATCATAATTCACATTTTGTCATTAGTCTTATCATATTTCACATTTTGTCGTCATTCTTATCATAATTCAAATTTTATCGTCATTCTTATCGAAATTTATATTTTATCGTCATTTTTATCATAATTCACATTTTATCGCTATTCTTATGTTTCGCACTTTGTCATTCTTAACATAATTTATATTTTTTCGTTACTCGTATCACAATTTTCATTTTATAGTCTTTCTTATTATAATTCACATTTTATCGTCATTTTTATCAAAATTCACATTTTATCGTAATTTTTATCAGAATTCACATTTTATCTTCATTATTACAATAATGCTCATTTTTATGCATAGCATATTTGAATCTTTTTTTTATTTACTCATTTAGCAGAACGATTTTCCATTTTACCCTTGCATTTAGCACACAAAACATTGCTAATGATTCTTTCTTTTTATTTTGATAATAAAAATATAGTTTTTTATCGCAATTCATATTTGTTCAATTTCATTTTCAGTAATATTGCACATTTCCTTTTCATTCATATTGTACAATTTCCTTTTTCATTCATGTTATGCAGGATTATCTTCATTCTTATATTTTTATACTCAAAAGATTCAGAATTCTTTAGAATATCTATATATGGGATCTATTTATAAATACCTCAATGTAAATAAAGTAACTGTGTGAAGGTCTCTAAGTAACATAACTATCAGAGAAAAAATTAAAAAAATTCGAAACATTTAAAATTTTGTCAGATATAGAGGATTCAGTAGGATTAAAATGAATCACAAAATAAATATTTTTCGCAATTTCCAGAAAAAAAAATTCCTGCTTTGCATCATGGGAATTTTTACGATTTCTCTATCCAGGTAAATCCTAACAGGTAACAAAATCCAGACTATTAACAACGTAGATAAAAGCTCTTTACGTGAGTTCTCGAATCAGAAAAGATTTATTTTATATTTTCACTTCCACATGTTTATGAAAAATAATATTGAGAAATGACCTTTCTTTATAAAGCTTAAAAGATATATTTTTGATTTGAAAAACGAATATGATGGAAAAAGAAATAATTTTAATTGGATAGGTTTTTACTGTATTTCCCAGACCCTCTTAACTTTCAGTTTGTTTTTAAAAAAATCCATTTTAATACTAAGAATCGACAACATTGTTACGATATATTCATTATATTATTCAGCATTCAGATTATCGAATAAATATCTTTACAGAAATAGCTGTAAAAGCTTGGGAAAACTGATAGAAAATTATAATTCCAATTGTTAGAAATATATTAAAAGGCTTATATTTCAGAAGTTTTCGGAATCTGAAAATTTCTTCGGAAGAAAATAGTTTAATTAAAATATAATTAAGTATAGTTGTCTAGTAGTCTAATTGTTGGAGTACAAAGTAAAGTAAAATTGTTTTTCAACTTTGTTAATCTTTCAGCACAGGCACCTAGTTTTTAAACTTTAGCACGCATGTAGGGTCAATATGACCGCAAATTGTTTAGCGCTTATTTATTATCTTGTAAGCTATTAGTATAAAAATAAAATATGGCCAGAATATATAAATGTTTTTTCTTTGGAAATATATATTTATTTAAGCCTTTAAAGGGCCATTTTTTATCCAGTCATATTATGTTAAAATATTTTTAGGCTTGAAATTAGAATAAGAAAAGGGATTCATTTAGCTTATTAATTATTAAATTTAATTTGATTAATTAATTAATTTTGTTAATTAATAATTAAGTGACAAACCAAGACAGATCATTTTGTGTGAGATAAAGAACTGAAGCATCTAAGTTTCTGTCTTTCTAAAAAAAATTGTCAGAACTTATGCCAACCTACATAATTTCATACAAATATTGATAAATTTGGTGGGAAGCATACTTCCCACGGCCTTAGAAAGGGTTAAGATACAAATGTGATTTTTAATAAGACAAACCAAAATTGAAATTAGCCCCTCTTTTCCATACCTTTTCTGCCTTCATTTCCATTCTTCCCGTTCCATTCATGCAAAACTTATTATTTTTAATATAAGTAGTTTTTTCCTGTTTAAAAATATTGGAGAAATAAAAAAATCTGCATTTTACATGGAATTTACATTTGAAATGTTTTAGGAAAAGAAGCTTAAACATACCACTTTGAAAATTCACATTTATTGCCATTCCGTTTCATATACCTACTCAAAAAAATACTTTTATTATTTCTCATTCAGAATAAAATGAAATGATAACATAAATTTCAATCTAATTTTTATATATTATAAAAGAATGCATTTTATGTAATGATTTGTTACATTTTTACGAGCAGGGAAGGATTCGATCAGATTTTCTGGAATATGTAGAATCTGCGTTTTATTTCGGTTCTATGTCATGACCACTTTCCAAAATTTTATGAATATATGACAACTCTGAGCTATCATCATTCTGCCTACAAGTAGTACAAATTGTGAGCAGATATCTGAATCTGCGATGCTAACTGACACACTCATGACATCAAAAGAATCTGAAACATTAGAACACGTAGAGGTCAATTTGATCCCACCCATCTTGTAAAAAAAAAGGAGATACATTATTTCATTGATTTCTGCTGTTCTAATCTTCTCCCAGCTCCCCCATGAAGATATAAAAAGTAACAAGTATAAATTATAGATTTCTAGAATTTCTAAACAAAAGAGAAAGAATGAAATCGAAAAGTGTATGCTGATGGGTTAAGAGGTAAAAAGAGACCTAAATATGAGTTAGAAAACGTTCAGATAATAATAATTAGTTGGAAAATACCGAATTAGGAAAAAAGTTGTTGTGTAAAGTTAATAATCAATTCGAAAATTTAAACTTAGAAAGAATAATTTTCTTTGAATATAATTATAAAAATTCATTTCTTACTAAAGATAAAACGTAACATTTTATGTTAAATGTAATAAAAATTAAGATAAAAATATCGTAACTACATAACAATAGAATATATTTCTGATAGATTTTGAGAAATTGTAGCATATCATTCTTCAAGCCCTTCAATGACATAAAGTTCGTTTCTTTGTTAAAAAGTTATCGTTTGGCATCCAGTTAAAAAATTCAGTTGAAATCAAAAGTGAAATCGTTTGGCATCCAGAAATATGAGATGAAAGAATAATTGTTTTTCTAATTATGTGGAATTGAATTTATAAGAAATAATTTTTAAATTTTCCCTTTTATTTATTTTCCAAAAGTAATCTTTAAAACTATTTTCTACTTTTTAACCTTTTATTTATAATTCTATTTTATGAATATTTTCGAATTATAACATATCAGGAATTGAATAAAAAAATCGATTACGAAATTCTGCTTTTACAAACATAGAACATGTCATGTTTCATAAAAGTATAAAAATGTCCACACAGGTATTCGAACACCTAAAACATATTTTTAATTTTTAATTCATGATAATAATGATTTAATATATAGAATTTAAAGTTTCTTTTAAAAAAATCAAAGATCCTTTTGATTAAATTATATTGTAGTTTCTTTTTAAAAACTTGAAAGATCCTTTGATTAAATTATATTAATATACAAATTTATATAAATTTTTCGACGGAATTTGTCATGTATAAATATATCTATAATATGCATTTTGAAGCGTAGGTATTTTTACAAAATAAAATAAAAAAATTCTGATAAAATATTTTCCGGAATTCTAATAGCCTTCTTAAAGTAATTAGCTTCTCAAAGAGATGTTTATTCAATTAACAGAAAAATTATATCATTTGAGTAAAGTTACTAATAGTTAGCCCGAAATCCATTAATGAAAGGAAAATTTCTAATAGCATAACTTTCTAAAATTGTATTAAACATGATGCATTTTAATATAATAGAATTTTAATTTTAATATATTTTGAACATACATGTTCTGTTTATCTAGAATTTTTCCACTTTCATATATTATTTATGAAGGTATTGATAAAAGTGGAATTTCATGTAAGTTACAGCAATATCACCGTAAGTAAAATTCTTAAAAAAAAGAAAGATTATTAAATTATTTCGAAGCTTACTATGGAAAATTGCCAGTAAAATAAATCAATATTATGATTGTGCACCAGCTTAAAAGAGAATTCAGCATAACATTTATAATTTCCTCAAATGTCTATTGCAATAATAACTTTACTTATTATTCGAATTATATTATTAGTTAAAGATTTAATATTATTAGGAATAAACATCTGCAAATCATTAATCTAAAACGGAGGTCAACATCAAAGTGTAAAATAAAGGTCCATACAATTGTTGTACCAAATAACTTTGTAAATCTCTTGTCAGAGTTTTGCTTCAAACCGTTAGAGACACAGATAGGATAGTTTATTAAAATAAATAAAATTTAAAGTGCAGCGAAGTAAAAACAAAGAAATTTGCTCTAGGCATCCACAGACATTTATCATGCGATGTAAATCATTTTATAATTTTCGTTTTTATTCGAAATAAAATCATATAGCTTTTGTCAAAAATTTAAACACTGCTTAAAATTATTAGAAAGAAAAAACAGCTAAGTTTATTTTTTTTAAAAGTAAAAAATAAAATGTAAAGTTAAAGAAATAAAAAGGTATCGAAAACAGTTTATGATTTGCAACCACAAGCAAACCAGTCTTATGAAAAAATAATGTATTGAGCTTTAAAATAACGATTTTTAACAAGACTTCTACGGTAACTATGAAATGTTATACTTTCAACATAAAAATTCCGATACAAAGCAATCGATGGATTCTAGAATCGAATATCGATATCATCGTGTTCGCCTAATCAACTGAACGTTTCTCCGTAACTCGGCTGCCGAAAACTTATATATCCAAAGGAATAAATTTGAAATACTAATTTATCTTGGAAGAATACA
>JAPMOR010045518.1:20874-62902 GCA_026543865.1 Argiope aurantia | reverse complement strand
GCCAAAGCGCTTTCAAGCCAATACGTGGAACCTATACTCACCAATGACAGAGTAGTTCTTGACAATATAATTGGCGCCATTAATTTAGCTTAACATCGACTGTTTCCTTACTAAAGGAAAAATTCTAAAATAAATTTCTTAACATTAACGAATTCTTTTTCTTAATTAATTACAATTAAAAACACAATTTAATTTTTTTTACATTGTTTTGAAAATTGTTAAGGTATTACCATTTATTCCTTTATATTGTATTAATGTTTTGTACATAATTTCAAAGATCATGTTTTCTTTTTCCCTGTTTACACAAAAGAAAATTTCCTTTCAAAAATATTCCAAGATAGCATATTCAAAACTAATTAGAGATAATTAAAATGTATAGATTGCAAGCGAAGATTTTGCTATAAATTGACTAAACCTATTAGCTATTCTTAAGTAATAATTAATTTAATTTTAACAAAGATGCTTTGGCTTATTATCTCGAAGGATATATTTCTAATATTAATTAATTATTCACCATTTCATGTCTATTGTTTATAATTGTACTTTGAAATCATTCAACAATGGGAAACATATTTGTTTCGTCTTGTTTTTGCTTTGCGGAATTTCTGCTATTGACACTATTTATCGTCTGCTTGTTTTGACAAATATGACGTTCATTTTAACGTCATATATCAATTATGTTAGCTATTTCCATTATTTAGATTAATGAAAAATAATTGATCTTAATTACTTTAAACTTCGCTTTAATTATATTGAGTAGTTAATTAAATTGATAATTCAGAGTGTTTCTGCAGGAGTTTATTTTATTAAATCACTTATTATTATAAAAGTGTTCAGTAATAACTCACCCTATTGTTTATCCCTATTTGAAAAGAAATTTTAATTCCTAAATATGCAAGGATGAAAGTTCTATGTAAATATCTATTAGAAGAAACTTGTGCTATATGAGGATATTTGAAAACAACAATATATTCACAATTTATCATTAATTATGTTTAAATGATTAATTCAGTTTGGAGATGAGTACAAAACTTTAAAATTTTTAATTCATATATAATATGTAGTTCATATATAATATATATAATATGTAACGTTATTTTGGTTGAAGTAGAATGCAGGTTCGATGACGTTGAAGAGACATGTTATATTTTTAAATTAATTTTAATATCCATTTCTTGAAAGTATAATTATTTACAAGAAGATGCAGCGAGTCACAAAAGCAGAAGTAAAGAAGGAAAGGCCGAAACAAATGATCACTAGTATTATATAACATGGGATTCCCGGCCACGCGCTAATTCAATACACGTGTTGATTTTTGAGAAGGGCAACGGAAGTATCAATTTTATTTGATACGTAGTACTGATGGAGCATTACTTTTTACGCAGTTTCAATGGAATTGGATCAAGAAATAAAATTACTATGGGATAAATTAAGATAAGCTTTGGAAATTAATTTTGCTTAAATTGAGAGTTTAAAATATCATTAAACACACATATATCACAGACATGCTCTGGTGGAGGTCGAAACGAGACCCCGATGTCCATGTAGAGGCGAAGACATGTTCTGATGCGAATGGCCACTGTGTGAATACAGGTCCCTGATGTCGACCGTGGTCGTATAAATGCCCGAAATGTGTTGGAGGTTGTTGTTGGAATAGAAGACTGCGACTTTTGTAAATTAGCAAACAAAAATGGTAACCTCAAGCAGCTTTATACCTGTAATCAGTTTGTAAATTGTAAAGAAAAGTTACCTTCCATAGATGAGATTGCTTCTCAAGAAATGTCGCTAGACGTAACAAAACAAAAATATTTTTTTCAACATTCACCATCAGTGCACGATGATTGGCGACATACACTGGTGTTAGTCCGAATATATAAGAATGTAATAAAATATTCGGTCTTTTCTTTCAGTCACATTCATCGGTGAGTATCAACATTCTCCATATTTCGGTCTTTCAGGGTAACGCGCGCGTGCGTGTGTGTGTGTGTGTGTAATATATAATTTTGACTAACATTCAGTCTGTGTATTCTCCTGCTTGTAAACACAATTATTCAAGAATGACATGACTTAAATGGATGAATTTGGTATTCAACATTGTTACAAAAATTATAATTCTGAATCTAGTTTTATTCAAAAGAAAAATTGCATTCAAACTGTATATTAGCTTTTTTAATCATATTCAGAGATATAAAACCCTCATGTGTGATGAAACCCTGCAAATAAAAATCAGAGCATTAATGGTGTTCACTGCCTAACGCAAGGTATGCAACTTTCTCCAGGATAGGGGAAATAACAACTTTATTAGAGAATATGCAAGAAGGTTCCGTTGAGACTACTACATCTGACTAAATTTTAAGAATATTATAAGACAATTTCTGAGCTATATTTGTATCTAGATCTGAACATCATAATATTAAGCAACTGCAAATTTTGCATTCATACGCGTGACTTAATATTTATGTTACTCCTAAATAGAAAATATGAACGTTGCATTACTTATAAAAAAAATCAGTCATTTATAACATTTTTAAATTTTTCTTAAAAGCAGAAACTTAAAAGCAGAAAAATTTTATTAAATGCACTTTCAAGTTTGTTTTCTAAAAACTCTCAAATAATTCTCGATTTTTTTATCTCAAATTATTTTATTTATAGCATGGTTTTAAAGTTTTATGTAATCAAAGTTGCCACAGTTGGTGTAATTTACAATAAATATAATAATGCTCATTTCAAGAATATTATAAATTACCACAAAATGTTCGCCCGTTTTGCTTAAATTTCATCGCTGGATAATCTATAAAAAACTTTATCTTTCCTTAAATAAAACCTGCATAAAATAATAGTATGTTTAAATTAAATCATTGATGATATTCAATTTTTAACCCTTTTTCATTTAAATTATGAGCGAAATGTATGCTTCACATATTTTTATTTTTATGTACTAAGAGAACTAACAATTACTTTTAAACATTCAATGCCCATTTCTCGCCAGAATGTTTGGTACTAGACATTGAAGAATACTGTTGAAATCCTTCATTGAATCATCATCAAATTCCTTATCAATTACTTAATTCAAATAGTGAATTAGCTTTCCAAAATTTAAAATACTTCACAACATTTTTCTTACTTTTATACAAATAATCTTTCAAAATAGCATTATGTGACGGTTTGATTTGATTTAATGAGAAATTTAATTTTCATTTTGTCCGAAACCTGAATATCTCATTCGAAATTCAAAAGCTTGATTTTTTTTAAACTTAAAATGCTTTTTCTTTTCTATTCATTATTACGTTTTCAATAATATTTTTACCATTTTTCTTATATCTTTATCAGCCTAAAAAGAAGGTAATTATTCAGGAGTTTTTATATAACAAATTTTCAATATTATTTTAAGTATAATCCATTATAGAATAACCTTAATATTATGAGTCTTTGAATCGAATTTTACAAGGTGCATTTTTATATTATTTGCCTTATTTCCATATTATATTAATTAATTAAATTAATCAGATGTGATTTGTGTTATAATCTGAAAAAGTAATAACCTTTGGGAAATGCAGTATAACCACTTACCTAAAACTTTTATCTGTATTCCTGCATACTATCTATCCAAACTGTTACCTTTTATAAAATAAAGCAATTGCTCTCTCTTTTTCTTTTATATATTTACTATCGAAAAGATGGAAAACTTTTCCAACCTGATACCAGTCTTTAGTAAAGTGGTCTTATTGTGATGCTAATATTCTAACTGTTGAATTATTTATTTCCTTCCAGATTAAGCTCAATAAATAATTTCCCAGATTTCCCATGATGCAGGGCAGGAATTCACTTTGGCACAAATGACGGAAAAAGCATATTTTGTTATTCATTTCCATTTTCTTGAAAAAAAAATTATTTAGCTTTTTATATGTTTTTAAACATTTATTCGTAGTTTATTTATGTCGTAATAATTTGAAAAGATTTTGATTAATTTTATTACAAATGGATCAATATATCTATTTGAAATATTCAACACTTTTGTATTCACAATGAGAATACAATATTTTATTACTTTAAGAAATTATTAATTTGTTTAGAGTACAATAGACGATAAAAATGAGGAAAATCGATTATAACCACGATTTTGTTTTAATTATCTTTTGTGAATAGTAAGATTGTGAATAATCGTTTGCATAATGAATTGTTTTGATATTGTTTGCCTATCATTAGAGGAATTTTTTTATTTATATTAAGACGTTTTTTTCCACTCGTTTGCATTTTGGCAGTTGTGATATGACAGTTTTTTTCCCTTCAATTGCTGAAGCTTTAAAATACTCCATAAGCATCATATCTTTAGTTACAATTACATGAGCATCATAATTTTAGATACAATTCTGAAACATTTCTGTTATGCTGTATAAGCGTATAATGATATCATTTTGATTGAAAAGATCACTTATGAATGTTAGAATTTTTTTATTGAAGACTCTAAGCAATATTATTACAATAGTTTTTTTTAATTTGCGCGGAATGTTAAATAATTCAAGTTCTGAAGTAAAAAATTATATTTTCTGTATTAAGCATGCAAAATACAGTGCAGAATTAAAATATCCATGTAAAAAAATGTGGGAAAGAAACGGATTTATGTTCTATTTTTATGCGCATGGAGCAATTTAGGATTTTTTTTTTAGTATTTTAATATTTTTTCCCCTTTTTTTTAACCAAAAAAAATCAAAAAATTACCAATGCATTCTGAGGTAATTTTTTTTACAGCATTAGACTGATATAATAAAATAGTCATGAAAATTTTAAAACAATATCTCAGAAAATGAGCAATTTTGATTATACCAATATACCCTTAATCGATTAAAATATATTTCATTTCCATATTATTATGATTCTAATTATGAATTTAAAACTTATTTATTTATAGAATCCATAATGTTTGTATTGAATAATTATAATTTAAGAGAATAAAAGATAGCGAATAATTAACATAAAAATATTTTTTAGTGCTTTAATAAAAAAAAATTTAAAATTTAGAAAATTTTTCAAATATTTCAAAAAAAATTGAAATATTTTTGCTAGAGTTGCAGTGTGTGAATTTCTGTTAAACTTCACATGTACTTTTTTTTTCATAAGTAGATATTTTTAAAATCAAATATTAAAGAAATTGTATTTCTACACAAATTTTCCATTTGATGTCCCTAATTTGGTCTTATCAACGGTAAAAGTGACGAAATCATTTTGGTGATTTCAATATCAACATAAATTGACTGCATTGGTCAAGGGAAAAAAGAATTACTTCCTATGTATAATCTACAAACTGCTAACGAAAAAAATGTACAAAAAATATCAGTATTTAGAAGTAAAATTAACCATAAAAAATTTATGCCTTATAAATTAGCCTCAAATCAAAATATTTTTTATATCATTTCTTCTATTCTTCAATAGAATGTGTTTTTCAGCCAAAAAAAAATCATTTATCATTTTTTCCATATTATTTTTGTTATTCTTCTAAATACAATGTTTTTTTTTACCCTAAAATACTGGACCAATTATTTATTGCCACACTTTAACTTTTTTTCTGTTTATATTTCGAATAAGAGCTTTTATTACTTAGCTGGCAACGCTTCAGTTCCCGATTCAACTCACATGTATATCAAAATTAATATCTTAGAACTCTGTATTATTCGTTAAAAAGCACTCGTATTTCAGATTTTTATTTTTCTTGTATTTTGTCAGTAAATAAATTGCTATTATTTTCATTTACATTAACAAAATAAAAAAGGTGTTCGTACATTCAGAGAATTTATTTATGGCTTCAGACAATACTATTGTTTTAATTTCAATTAATTACCATTCAGTTTTATATTTTAACAAAGGTAAAGGTAATTTTTTTAGCAAATATATTCAAAATAATTTATTATTAATTTTTAAAACGTTATTCCTATAAAATACAATTTCATATACCGATAAAATGGAAGTAAAAAAACCATAAATAAAAAATAAAATGACAATTTTATTCAAAAGTCTCATGTTTGAAATAACTTTTGTGGAATTTCTAAATCTTAGTTGAGATTTAAAAACAAAATATTATGATTTGCCATGGTATGAAACATTTATGTTAGATATTCTTTCAAAATTAATAAAGCTACTGTCAATTTGAAAATCAATTGCAGAACTGTTCTGTGACCTAAAGTACTTACATTATCATTCAATTTATGTTCAACATTTTATCTGCTACATTCTTAATTTCTTTTCGATTAAAACAAAAATATTTCTCTAATTCAAAGAAATATTTTCAAATAATTATTTTAACTAATTGATAATAAAATACTCAAATAATTACCAATTCAGTCATCACGGAAAATGGGAGCAGAAAAAAAAAGTTTAGTTAATTCAGCAAATACGAAAGTAAGGTCTGATATTTTCCCAAGAACTCCTTTATTTCCAGCACCAAACTCTTGGTTCTTTTGTTTCTTTTATCTCTCTTCCTAAAAGATATTTCGTGTTTGCCCAATGCTTAAGTCCTTTTACATGCGTTGCTAATTACTTTGACTTCAATGAAAGAGCCCGTTCTGTTTGAATTGGCTCCATTCCACTTCAGTTAGGGAAGTATTTGATTAGGTTAGATTTAATTTCTTTCGTCTTACACCAGGTTTACATCAATGAAGAGATGGTAAATTGTTAAATAAAAGGTTTCTTTAAGTTGTTGGAGTTGGAAATACTCATTCAGGTTGGGAAAATTAAATAGCTTAGTGAGAAAATTTAGAGTTATTCATTTACTCCTTTTAAAGTTGGAAAATAAATTAAGAATTCTAAATTAGAATCTTGTCTGGTTTTAGAGTATAATGTCGGTTATAGAGTTGTTTTTTATTAATTAAACCAAAATAAATTGATTGTGGTGCCACGGTTCTCTTTTAGGCTAGCATCTGTTAAAAATGTAAATAAAATGATTTTTTATTCACATGATTAAGGAAATTATCTGTACGATAGGTGATAAGGTTAAGTTATATTTAAGGTTATCTATTAAGTTTAAGGTTAAATTAAGGTATTAGTTATTTTTTGTTGTTATTTGTTTGATTTATCATCAAAATTTTATGACTATTATTTTTATAAAGACAAATCAGAAGCAAACTGGTTCTAACATTTACACAATATTTAAATTATTTTAACAAAATATGTAAAATACTAAAATATACGGTAGTAAGCTTTTGAAGAGCTCTTTCTATTCTTCATTTTTAGCTTTCATTCAATCTTGGGCTGATAAATCGTTTGCGGATTCCATGGCCTGCAAATAAAAATAGTATAGAAAAGGAAAAGTGAAGCGTAAATAACATATCAACAAATGGAAGCAAAAAATGCAATTTTTAGATAGAAACAATAAGAATATTAAAATAAAAAAGCACTATTGTTTGATTTAAATAGTGCACCAAAATTCTTCCAAATGTATGAGCACATTGTATTCAATACCAGATTATATAGTTTTGATTCCTATGGTATATCACTTATCATTAATTTTTTAAATGAAAAATATTACTCTTCTTAGATCTTTCAAAAAATATGTTATATGTTTTAATATCTTAATGTTAAATTATGCATCTGCTTTCACATATGGGGAAAAGAGTTACGAAAGAAAGGTGAAAAAGAAAAATTAGCTAACTTGCTTGAGACTTCTTATCCAAGAATGCTAAAATTTTATCCCATATTATAGCTTAAATATTTTTTAGAAAATGATTAATTTTTAAATTTTTATAAATTATTAAATTTAATCAAAGATTCATGGATATTTATTTATATTACAATTTATTCTTCAACATTTAATCCATTTTAAAGAAATTATTATTGAATATCGTTTGGCGTATGTAATATAATTTATTATGCTTTAATTAATTCTATCGTAAAATGAATGAATTATCCTTTTACACATTTAATTAGTAAATAAATATAAGTTTAAGCTCTTAAAAATTGAGCTCTTAAAAATTGTCCACATAATTTTTAATCGTTAATTATTTATCAATTCATTAATTCATGAAATTTGAAGTTATTAATTTCTTCAGAAATCGGAGAATTTTTGTTTTTCTATAATGGAATGTGTATTATTCTTTTTTTTTTGTCTTTAAAAGTCGCATTCTTAGAGAGAAACCGCTCATTAGCTTGCAAATTCAGAAAAAGCATTTGAAGTTTCCAAAAACGCATCAATTGAAGACCAATCACCCTTGAAAGAAAGCTATATTTAGTAACAAGCCGCCTTTGGCGACCAGCCGGTTCGCCAGTATTACCGCTAGCTGCAATTTTCAATTAAATATTTTAAATAACTGGTCACTTAAAAGATTCTCAAACAAAACATTTTTAATCTTAAAATTTTGATAGCCATACCAAACTTATACTGTTTAGATCGTTTCTTTCAATTTACTATATATATTTTGCTAATTTGTTGTCATTTCCAGCAAAACTTCAACTTTAATTTAAAATGTAAATGATGAAATTGCAATTAATATTAAGATATTTTTTAATAAAACCAAGCGTTTTATTTTATTTATCATCATTATTGTTATTTATTAATTATTATTATTACTGAATGTGAGTATTGCAAACAGAATCGCTCGGTATTTAAGTCTTATGTGAACTACAACATATTTTTCATCATTTATGTAATATCTCAAACTATAATTCAACAAAAATTTCTTAGATTCAGCATAAAATTCAGTTTTTAGTTTTGCTTTCGAAAGGATTGAAATGAAATCGATAATAATATTTTGTTCCGGCGTATAAATATATTTCAAAAATTATGAAGTCTAAATTTAATGCAGTATGGTATCATATTCTGAGAAATATTCTGGACACACCAAATTTTAAATAAATGAATGAATGTTTCTATTTTCCACGATCAACTAAGACTTATTTATGGAGTTTTAAATGTTAAAAATTTAAAAAAAAACTCACCATTTTCATAATCCTAGGCGAATTAATCTTGAGAAACCTGCGCGCTGATTGGCGTATTTTCTTTGAAGCGATTGATGGAAAATCTAAAATTACTCTTTTTTTTTATTGAATAGTGATATTCAAATTTTCATAAATCAGTCAGTTTAAGTGATTCGAAATTAACTCTTAAAAGTCAGTGATTTAGTTGACTGGAAATTAACTCTATGACCACCATAAAATCTGTGCTTTCTCTTGTGGTGTATGCATTCTCCTTAATATCCGCTCGAATAAAACATCACATACAAAAGTACTACATAGAAGAAACACAAAAAAGTAAACATAACATTTCAATAGTTACCAAAAACAAAGAGAGAAAAATGCAATTAATAAGCAGACGATATTTAGAAAAGTACAGATATTTAGACTGGAAAATGAAATTATCTGAAATTAAAAATACGCGCAGACGATTTTTACAAAAGTAAAAATATTCAAACCTGAAAAGGAAAATATATGAGTTATTCCATCAATAAATGCCATGAGTTTGTTTATATCTTCATTATTTTATGAGTCATTAAACATCAAAATGGGTTCGGGACAAAATAAACACCCTGTATAGAGAGTGGAAAAGATCATAAAATAATTTTTCTTGAATTTATTTTTTAGAAAAAATATTTCATATTTGTTTCATTTCCTACAGACACGTGCCGAAAATTATATTTTTGCAGATTTCATTTCCAAAAAGATTTAATTTATTTTCAGTTAGAGCTTTAATCAATGTGATGGCAACACTTTGAAAAAAGCTATTTTTTTTCCCATGAATGCGAAACGTGCTTAATCTTAATTTTTATTTTTCACGAAAAAAATTATTGAAAAACATAGTTAAAATATTTATTTAAAAATTCATTAAAAATAGAAATTTAATTTTAAGATTAAAACATTAGTATCATTTAAAAGATAAATTTTTGATCTTTAACTTCATGTAAAAATCTTTTTTGTGCGGTCATATTTTCGGAAGTTATAGCAGAAACATTTCAAAATTTCGCTTAATTTTTAAATAAATAAAATTCTAGTTAAAAATTCGAAAAAATAACCCCCAGGTGCACATTCCCGTCCTCCAAGGTATACACATGCCAAATTTGGTAGCTGTAGGTTGAATGGTTTGGTCTGTGGAGCACCAACACACACACACACACACATTGAACTTTATTATAAGTATAGATATAGATGAAAGAAAACGTATCATTTTTGGCGTTGACAGCTATCATTCTGTATGAAGAAAGCCTAATATTGCTTTGGATCCAAAACAATTTACATACTACTACAGTTAAATATAATGGTACATACTACAGTTAAATATAATGATGACTCCATCGTGATTTGAGTTTGCATGGCTTCATCCAGGGTAGGAATTTTACTTTTTATAGATGGCATTATAAACGTTAGGGTTTACTTGGATATACTTCGCAGCAATCTAAAGGAAAGTGCTAAACATTTGGGTTTAGATGGAAATTTGATTTTCCAGTAGGACAATTACCCCAAACAGAATGCACGTAACGTCAAAATATGGTTTCTTTTTTACTGTAAACAGCAGTTACACACAACACCACAGTACCCCTACATCAATACCATTGAATATCTGTGTTCCACACTCGAAGCAGTGGTTCAAAATTCCAAAATAAGAAACAAAACCCATTTAAAACAAGCGTTGCATGAATAATGGGGTAAATTATCTTCAAATACCATCAAAAATTGATCGAATTGGTACCACGACGTTTAGAGGCCATTATAAGAGTCAAAAGACATGCAACTTAATGATGTCACTTTGTTTCTATGCGTGATATTGCAAAAATTTCATTGGTGTATTCTCAATTTTTTGAGGCAAAATTCTGCGTATGTTTATTTAAAATACTTCTAAAACTTTTAAATTTAGAAGTTTTTCGTTGATTTTTCTTTATTTTTCCTCTAAATTGAACCATTTGTTATGTGTAAACATAAAAACATGTTTGCACTTCCCGGTAATGTGTTATTTATATTGAAAGTCGGATTTATCAAGTAAAAGTAACGTGTATTCTCAATTTTCTGAGCCACTGTAAATATTTCAAAACCCAAATGAAATAAAATACAAATCTTTACAACTTTTAATTTTCGTCATGCATTAAACTGATTATAATAACTGCGTCATTTTTTCAAATCTTCACACAGCGAAGGAATTAAAATTCACAATGTCAGATTTATTCCAGATCTTCAAGTAGTTTTTTAAGATTCTTTTTCAGCTTATTCAGGATAATCAACCGTTTCATTATTTTAGTCGAATCAGCTTTGGAGAAACTCCTGGCGCTCATAGCTGTATTTTCCTAGAGGGAATCAACGGAAAACTCTAAAATCGCGCATTCTTAAAAAATGGTTATTCAGAATTTCATAACTTAAATTAATTTTTGACCCAAAAGTGCGAGACTTATTTTCATTAGTTCCTCCAGAATATTTTATTAAATAAAAACTCATAGGATCGATGGTCTGATAAAGATTTAAAATTCTATAATTCATCAGAACATTTATTGACTCAAACCACATAAAATATCTAAAAAAAAATTACAGAAACAAAAGAATATAGATATTTTTAAAATTATGGAAACCTTTTAATTACATTTGTTTTTTAAGAAAATATCAGATACGTGTTTATTTTATTCCATACAGACACATTTTAAAAATAACGCTTTTCTAGATTCGATTTGCATTAATAGTTAATTTAATCTTTTAATTTGAGCTTTTGTCAGCATGATGAAAATGCATTGATAAAAACTAATTTTTTTTTCATGTCACATAAAAAATTCTGATGGTTGAGTTTAATTTTAATTTTATGCAAAGTATATAATTAAAAGAAATGCTTCATATAATTTTTAAATTTGAAAAACATTATATATCAAGTAACAAGTAGCATTAAAGGATAATTTATTTGAATTGAATTTCAATGTGATACAGAATGCCTTTTTGTACTATAATTTTTTTTTGAAAATCTTCATTTAAAAACTCCAAAATTTTGCTAATTAATTAAATTTCTAATTAAAACTTTTTAAATTCGCTCTAAGTTGCATATTCTCATCTTCTAAAATATATATGTGTTAAATTTGATAGGGATAAGGTAAATGATCTAGTATGTAGAATACCAACACACACATAGATACATAGACAGATACATACGCACAAATATATACATTTATCCTTATTATAAATAAAGGACGAAAGACAATTATATGCATAATAATGTATAGCAAGACTTATTGATTAATGTAAAGCATTGCAAGATGAATAATGCAAATATGTGAATATTTATGGCAAATTATAAAGATTTATTATAAGAGGAAAATCATATTTTTGATCGGAATTTCCGCTTTTCGTGCGACCATATTTAGATGTCTTAGTTTAATATAAAATGCAACACTCGTACTTTTACAAAATGATGATGAAATGTAAATAGTATTCATTAGATAGGGTTCATAACTTAATATTTGGACATATTTACTTTTAAAAATGATTTAATTATTAATGTCTTTGTTCACAGTGATTTGTAACTCTTTTTTGAATAAAAATTATCGTTTCGGAACATTATCAAACCTTGTGTTGGTAAGCTATTTATATTTAATTTATAAACTCATATTTCATGACATTTTATAATAAAACATGTAAAATTAATTTTGTATTTGCCTCAAACTTTAGCGAATCAGATTAAGCATTTAAAATTTTTTAGTAATTATAATAAAGTGTTTTAAGAAATCCCTTTGTAATGGTTCATGATTGCAGAATTTTGGGATCAAAAGATATTTCTTAATATTGAACTCTCTATAACTTTCTTAATAGTATTATCATTGTAGTTAACTTTGGAGCTTGAAACAATTAATACGCAAAAAAAATTGGTTAATTACATGGAGTGGCATTTGTAATTGGACTTCATATTGAAGATATGAGAGCAGCAGTCTTTTCTATAAACAGTTTTCTAAAACTATGGATGTCTTATGTGAGCAAAATTTGAAAAATATAAGACTCGAAAAAATTAGAATAAATGTTATAAAATTTGGAAAAAAATTATTACTGTAGCTAAAATATGGAATAAACTAATTTTATGAGGCAAAATAATCTTTTTTTTAAAGACAAATATATTGGTAAATTCGAATTAAAAATATTCCTATCGGCAAGCTGGAAAGGATACGTAGGTTCCTTTATATCTGAGTTAATATATACCAACGTCAATTTTTGATTTTAGAAATAGTCAAAATTAGAGCGTAAAAATCACTTGTCAGCCTTTTACTTCTAAGATATTGCAGTTATCAAAAAAACGTTAAGCCCAAATTTTGTTCGTCTTAATGAGGTGATAATTTGTCTAATTGGATTTATTTTTTTTATTTTCAATATTAAGAAAGTTAAAGCGAAAGGAAAATTTCACCCCCACAAATTTCCACCCCTATTTGAACTAGATGGGCATTTTATTAACCTGTCAGAGATTATTATAATTCTAACAACGTATTCCAAGTTAATCAAAATCCAGACAAAAATACTCTAGTTCACAAGATAACATAGGCAAAGCTTTATATGCATGTATATATATAATATAAATCTTCAAATGAAGAGGGGTTTTGGGTTCTAGGGTCCATAATCGGTGAAGAACTAGAGAAATTTTCCAGAAGTCTTCTCATGAGAACTCTTTCATTAGATATTTTTACTATAGAATTTATCTAAAAGTTAAGTAGTGCCTTAGTAAAAACTCAGACACTTTCACAAATGCAGTCAATTAGTGTGCTACATTTCCTTTACTCTCGGAATCATTTAGATGAAGCATGATCCCTTTCCCTATGTTTCAGTGGATGAACTCTTTAAGTTTCCCTTTCCCTATAGCTTGAATGGAAGAAAAGGGAGAATAAAAGGGATCCAGCAAAATTAGTACTCTCTTCTTACCCTTTTAATTTCAGCATTTCTGGGTTTCCAGCCGATTGCGGAGGAGTTTTCAAAAATGCGTGTTTGAGTTAAAAAAGTCATTCGTCACTCACCACGCAACCCCATTATTGCTATTCTGAGTTTCATGCTCATTGCGAAACATTTCACGCTCATTGATCATATAATGTTTTGGTACACGTGTGGAAAAGTACCTTTTTTAAGTACGCATTTCCACTTTCCAAACTATTTTTTGATAACTCTGACTGAAACGGTATGGTCTGTCGAATTCCAAGGGAAAAAATTCTATTTTATTATTAATAGAATTAGAGACTGAGATCTTACGCTTTCAAAAGAACCATGTTAAAATAAATAAATAAATAATCACCAATTTCTACAAAAGAACCGAAGGGGAATGAAGACAATAATTCAATATTTTTGAAATTTAGATTCTATTTTTGATTTAAAATTTATAAATATATTATTTTCAGTTTTGAAAAGAAGATATTTAAAAATTATTAAAGCGATTAACATAAATAATTTAAAATTAATTATCTAAACTTTTGGTCATCAGCTCTTTACTTTTTGATTTATTTGAAAATGAATATTCCTCTTTTGAAATTCCAAAAATACAATCTGAAAAATTTCCAAAAGCTGCGTATTTTTTAATTCTTTTGAATATATATATTTTTGAATCATGAGTTGTTTCGAAGTTTTTGTAAATTCGATTATCCTTTCGTTTGATGCATGCTGGATTGATGCAAATACAAATGTATTAAAAATATTGTAGTAAGAAAAACAACCGTTAGAGCTTTAACAAATGTATGGGTAATTTTTTAACCGTATAATAGCGATTAGTCGCCAAAAAATATCGCCAATATATCAAGTCATGTATGTTCGCCAATGGCATGTGGTTAAATTTAAATTTCGTATATTGCATGCAGTCAATGCTCGAGCATCGAAGAATATTTTTAAAAAAAATAATTGATGATAAATTCCGTTTTACTCCGATTAATAGTTATAATTCAAATATTTAAATACACAAGGTCTTGATTTAAAAATTCTCTCTGCAAAAGCTAGAAGGCATAGGTCCTTTACATTTAAATTATTTTGAAATTCTTTTGAATCCTCAGGCAAAAGCTATGACATATTAAATTTTGAAGCAACCATAGAAAATGATTGAATCTTTATTGCAAAAGAAATAATATTAAGCTAATAAATATTATAAAAATATGTTTTACAAAATATAGGCAAAGTGTATTAGTGAAAAACTTGGAAGTTTTTAGGGAAATCAAAAAGATTTATATCAGTTTGTTTAAATAATAAAAGTTTATTTCTGAATTTAAAAAAAACTAAAAGTTTATCTCTGCATTTTAAAAATACTTGAAAAAAATTAATTATCGCTTGCAAGTTTTCCTCTTTCAATTAAGTGAAGAGAATACAGTTTTATGATGAAAAGTATGAATTTATCTTTTTTTTTATTTATATAGGAGGAAAAATCGTCTGCTTTCCTTAATTTATTGCTAATATTCAGAAAAAACCGTAACGTAGGAAAGATTGAATATTTTGTACAAATATAATCAACAGACTGTAACAAAAATCTTTCATAGCAAAGAAGTTATAATTTTCTTTTCGAGCATTCCTTTATTTTTCTAATGGAACTAACTCCAATTCCTCTTTCTTTTTAATTATCTTTACAAAAAGTAGTAGTCGTTTGTCCAGTTTTTTGTTTATCAACAGATGTAGCTAATTATTTCAATTATTGATCTGGTTGAAATAAACCATTTTTGTTTGAATTGTTTCTATTCCAATCGTATCAAAAATCATTTGATTGAATTGGATTCAGATTTTTTAATCTTCAACCATCGCAACTTAAGACAAGTTAAGTCAACTATAAAACTTAATTTGATGTAGAATTTTTTTTAAATTTTGATTTAGTGAAAATCAAGTAACTTAACAATCTCCCAAAATTTTGTTTAAAATAATTGAATTAAATTAATTAAATGGCTGAAAATTTAATTTAATTAAATAAATGGAATGAAACTGATAATTAAATTAATGGGATAAAATAATTAAATTAATTAAATAAATATATTGAAAAATTAAACTAATTAAATAAAACAAATTAATATTTAAGTAAATATTTATTAACAATTAAATAGAAAATTAGAAGAAAAAGTAATTGGATTAAGGCAGTTGAGATTTTTTTCAAACATTATATTTAAAGTTTTTGCGGATATTATTGTTTATAACAGAATCAATCTCTTAAGAAACTCATAAAGAAATTATATTTCTCGCTATTATGCTGGCATAATAGGAAATTAATTAAATGTTTTTGTGACAGATGCACTTGCATTCTATAATATTTAAAAATGGATGTTTTTAAAACATTTTAAGAAACCCAAATGGATATATTTACATTTCATTTGATAATTTAGCGATTTATTGTTAGTTATAAATCACACAACCATTGGCTTCTTAAGCAAAAAAATTTAATTCACCTTCTGAGACTGAAGAATTCTTCACACGTAATTGCTCAACATATTCAAATTTTTTCACTCGCTGTAACGACAAACTCGTATCAGATTGCGTTATCAAATGTATTAAAAAAATCGTGTGGTTTTTCTAGGTGAAATATTTCGCGGAACCTAGCAAACCTGTCACGCGATACTTAAGCGGAAATATTTAGAATATCCACCGAAGCCAAAAGTAAGTTTGAATAACCATTAAACAGACACGCACCGCGTTAGATGAATTACATCAGTCTTACATCACAGGCAATAAAATTAAAGCACAAAGTGATCCAATGTTCAACGGGAATAAATCAAAAGTCATTTACAAATTCACTCTAGAAAAACCAAGTGAGTTAAACGCCAACTTTTGGATTACATTTTAATGAAATCCACGTAAAAGGAACACAAAACCGAGGGTCTGACAATTATGAGTTACTGGACCTTAAAGTGTGGAATAACTATTCTGTCTCGACTTTAATGAGGTAATAAATTTCGGTCCAGTTTATGAAGGAATATTTAATGTCATCGTTTGTTTGCGTAGCTGCAAAAGTATTGTGCAAGATTAGCTATGGTTTTCTTTATTGCGGTGGGAATGTGGCGAACAATGTTTTCTGCTAAGTTATGTGCTAATTATGTGGAAGCTGTTCGAATACTTTATGTAACAGATCTTTGAACGTTAAGCAGTCGGTTGTTGCGCTTGTGGCAATTAATTATGATCGCTTAGAGGGGAAGCATTCTTCTCTAATTTATGAAGAAATGTGCAAGTAAACCAAAGATGGCCTGTTCGAAATTTATTGATTTTTTTAAATAATTTAATGCTGCCTTAAGAATTTATAGATTTACAAGAATAAGATTATCAATAACTTATTTTAATTGATTTATGATACTTAGTGTCGAATTATATACGGGGTGATTATAATTAAATTTTCTCCATAAACAGCATCCTACAACGCTAACGGATGATCGGATTGCAGCGAAATTTGGTATATAGGCTATACACGAGATATGCTTACGGAATTTCGAAAAAAAAAATTAGTTCCAAAATATCTATTAGAGGGCGCTTTACCGGAAAAACATTAAATTTAACACAATAAAAGCCCAGAACGGAACACAGAAACAATATTAACAATTCAGAACAAGAATTATGAGTAATAAAATGAAAAACCGGGAAAAGCAGTCAATTCTAGGGAAAAGATATCGAGATCTGCATGTTTGAGAAGAAAAGGAAGCTTTATGCGAAACAGGTTAGGGTAAGAAACGTTTGCAGTCGTTGTCATGTTTTTGTCGATGTTTCCGGCTTTAATGATGTCGGTATCTTGTTGCGACGTTGAATGACTGAAAGAACTCCATAACGCTTCATGTGCGAAGCATCATAATTAATCAGTTACGATCTGCTGTTGAACACACTATCCACCGACTTGAAATTTTAAAGGTGAATGAGTGTAGTCACATTGAGCACTTTCCCCTACATCGTCCTGTACACGATTGACAACTGCTCCTCTTCTGCAATTTCTTCCTAATCTCTTCTTGTTTCTGCAAACTGAATTGTGTTTTTTTTTTAAATTTTTCCTTCAAACAGCGTACTGTTATTTCTTCCTTACCTTTATTTAATACTAGCCGCCTTTGGCGACCAACCAGTTCGCCAGTATTAGCGCTCGCTACAATTTTCAATTAAATATTTTAAGTAACTGGTCTATTAATAAATTCTCAAACAAAACCTTTTTAATCTTCAAATTTTGATAGTCATACCAAACTTATACTGTTGCTTAGATCGTTGCGTTCAATTTACTATATATAATTTGCTAATTTGTAGTCGTTTCCGGTAAAACTTTAATTTCAAGTGAAATGATGAAATTGCAATTAAAATAAAGATTTTTTAATAAAACCAAGCGTTTTAATTTATTTATCATCTTTATTGTTATTTATTTATTATTATTATTATTGAATATGAGTATTGCAAACAGAATCGCTCGGTATTTAAGTCTTATGTAAACTACAAAATATTTTTCATAATTTATGTAATATCTCAAAGAATAATTCAACAAAAATTTCTGAGATTCAGTATAAAATTCAGTTTTTAGTTTTGCTTTCAAAAGGATTGAAATGAAATCAATAATAATATTTTGTTCCGGCCTATAAATATATTTCAAAAATTATGAAGTCTAAATTTAATACAGTAAGGTATCATATTCTGTGAAATATTCTGGACACACCAAATTTTAAATAAATGAATGAATGTTTCTATTTTATACGATCAACTAGGACTTATTTATAAAGTTTTGAATGTTAAAAATTTAGAAAAACTCAACATTTTCATAATCTTAGGCCAATTAATCTTCAGAAACCTGCGCGCTGATTGGCGTATTTTCTTTGAAGCGATCGATGGAAAATCTAAAATTATTCTTTTTTTTATTGAATAGTGATATTCAAATTTTCATAAATCAGTCAGTTTAAGTGATTGATTTAGTTGATTGGAAATTAACTCTTTTTATTTAAAATATTAGTGTTTCTAGAACATTTTGTAAATTGTGATTTCCACAGCAGAAGCTTTATGTAAAATCAAAAATTAGTTCTTTATTAGAGCATTTATTGAATCAAGTTACATAAAATATAATCATTTTCCATTTAGACCATTTTAGCAGATCTGTGTCTAACTAAAGGTTTACAAATTAGCTGTGTGGCCCTGATTTCAATGGATATCCTGTTCATATTAAACAAAACTTGCCTTAAAATAAAACTGATTTATTGGATTAATAATATAGAGAGTGTAAAAGATCATAAAATAATTTTTCTTGAATTTATTTTTTAGAAACAATAATACTTCTTATTTGTTTCATTTCCTACAAACACGTGCCGAAAATTATATTTTTGCAGATTTCCTTTCCAAAAAGATTTAATTTATTTTTAATTATAGTTTTAATCAATGTGATGGCAACATTTTGAAAAAAGCTAATTTTTTCCCATGAATGCGAAACGTGCTCGTGCAGCTTAAATTTTATTTTTATTTTGTACGAAAAAAATTGTTGAAAAATATAATTAAGATATTTATTTAAAAATTCATTAAAAATAGAAATTTAATTTTATGGTTAAAACACTGGTATCAATTAAAAGATAAAATTTGATCTTTAACTTCATGTAAAAATCTTTTTTGTGCGTTAATATTTTCGGAAGTTATAGCAAAAACACGCCAAAATTTCGCTTAATTTTTAAGTAATAAAATTCTATTTAAAAATTCGAAAAAATAACCCCCAGATGCACATTCCCGGCCTCCAAGGTATACACGTGCCAAATTTGGTAGCTGTAGGTTGAATGGTCTGGCCTGTAGAGCGCCAACACATACACACACACACACATTGAGCTTTATTATAAGTATTGATGGTTAGATGACAAGGTGATCAGAAACTAGTTAATAAATATTAATATTGTTTCTGCATTCCGTTTTGGTTGTTCATTGTGTTAAAATCAATGTTTATGCGTAAAAGGCGCCATCTCGTAGACATTTTGGAACTAAAAATTTTTTTCGAAAGTCCGTTATCTCATTTCGTGTATAGTCTATATACAAAATTTCATTGCAATCCGTTCGCCTGTTTGCGTTGTAAGATGTTCTTTATAGGGGAAGTTTAATTATAACCACCCTGTATAATCATGAGTTATAAATTAAATCATATATATTCATGAGTAATAAATTAAATCATATATGATTCATGAGTAATAAATTAAATCATATATAATCATGATTTATAAATTAAATCAAATATAATCATGAGTAATAAATTAAATCATACATAATTCATGAGTTACAAATTAAATCATATATAATTCATGAGTAATAAATTAAATCATATATAATCATGAGTTACAAATTAAATCATATATAATCATGAGTTACAAATTAAATCATATATAATTCATGAGTAATAAATTAAATCATATATAATCATGAGTTATTAATAAAAATTGGGCAGAAGAAAATAATTTCACATCTTTTGCATTTTTGAGCTTTTATGTATGTGGTTTTTATCCGTAATAAAATAATGAGGGCTTATTTTTACAATATGACACAAACTGAGAAATTACAGTTGTTTAAAAATATTCTAAACTTTTGAATATTTAATTTTTGATAACTCGAAATAATTGTTTTATTCGTTTTTAAAGATTTGATATAACTAAATTCATTTATATATAAATATTTCTCACAAAAAATATTGAATCAGTAGTATTATAGAATGTAATTTTTGTTCATTTGATAAATATTTTCTATTTATTACAGACTGAGTGGGCATATTTATTTTTTAAATTTAATAATATAACACTGATAAAACTAGTTTTCTTGAAATATTATATATTATATCATATTATGTATTATGTTAATATTATGTCTTATGTTAATAAAAAAACAATTAAATTTATCTGCCTGGAATGAATATGTTTTGCTTTTGTGTATGAAGTTATTTTACATATATAACAGTTTCAAACATAAATTTATAAGGTAGACTTCTAAAAAAATTCATGTCTTTTTAAGAAGAACAATTTTGGCAAAAGTTTAATAAGTAAAATTTGCCTCATTGCGATCTTTAATCTCTTTTATTTGTTTTTATAATATCCTGTTTTATTTGTTTTTCTTCCTGTTTTTGCATTTATTGAAATATTACGTGCTATCGTTTCTTTTTCTATACATAAAATGCTTTCCAATTATTATATTGTGTTTTATATCCTACAATAATAACATTCCTACACCTACGATATTACTATGAATGATATAACACAGATTTTACAATAATTTCATGATGCTGTGACGGTAGAAGTCATTTAAATGCTCAAAATATGTAGAAACTGAAAACATTTTTTTTTTTTTGCATTTATGAAGCATTATGTGTTATCCTTTCTTTTTCATTTATATAACTCCATTACTATTGCTATCTTATGTTTTATCTTCTCAATTTTAACATTCCACAACAACGATATTATTACGAATAATATTACGGAGATTTTAAGGTAATTTTGTGATGCTGAGTTGCGGGTAATTTCGGAATGCTGTTGCGGCAGAAACTATTCAATGCCGAAAATATGAAGAAATAGAAATATTGAGTTTTATTAAAAATTAGAATCAATTTGACAAAAGTAATATCGAAGAAATTAAAAGCCACAATATACCTAAATTTTTTTTTAATTCTTCGGCTAATGAATAAGAAATATTTTTAATTCATTTGCAGTGTAATGCGTTGTGAGGTTTTTATTTACTCCTTACGCATTTTGCGGCATTAACTTTATCCGTTTCTAGTTGTATATTGTGATAACTGGTATGAAAAGAAATATTTCGATTACTCGTTAAATATAATAAAACTAAACTGCACCACATTTTTATTAAAAAGCTTCAAAACACAAAAGAAGCAAAATATGCGATGTAAATTTTCAAAGTCAGCTTTTCTAAAATGGAATAGAATGTTAATTTTTTGCTTAAGAAGCATCGAATATTTCTTAATGCTATTGATCAGTAACTTTCAATGAAAACCACAAAAGCCAACTAAAAAAATTATTCCATTATTGATTATTTTTCAAAACATAAAACACGTCATTAGCTTTTAATGGACGATGCCGATCCATTAGCAGTTAGTCTTAAAGCCTTTCATTTCACTTAATATTACTTCATTCAAGCGGATAAAATCTTAATGTGTTAGATTTTATTGACGCATTGAGCATATGTAGCAAATGGTCTTTTAGCTGAATGTTACTCAATATTAAATACATTTGTAATATTCTTTTTCGCTTGATGCTTTTAATGGTGTAATTACTTTTTAAAAAGGGATGTCTATGGATTTTCCTTTATTTTAATTATCTTTCTATCAATAAGGAATTTTTTTTTCTCCTCGATAGATTTTGAAATTTTGTCTTGAAAGCTAAAATGCCTGCTAGTGAATCTTATTTATTTAATTCAATATATATGTATTGTATCAAATGTGAATTTGCAAGATATTGATGTGCGTTCTCTTTTATCATTGTCTTTCAATTTACGACGATGATTTTTTATTTTGTTACACATATATAGTTAAACACAACTAGGAATTTTTAAATCATGTAATTTCTTAAATAAAACTCTGCTAATGATAAAAATAATATGCTTGAGTACACTTACGCAGGCATATTAAATCTAGCATAGATCATTTAATATGGCATAGATCTAGCCAAACCGTTTGAGCTAGATCTATGAAATTTGGAACATCATTCTCATCATTCACAAATGTAAGACAAATCAATGACTCTCCGACCCGTCTCGAAGGCTCACGGAGAAAAAACTGAATTACCAGACCTCCATTACAACAACATTAGCGGGAACTGTGGTTCAGCTCCTAAGGGCCATCACCGGTCACGGTACAACACTAACCTAAGGAATTACATCCCTTCATCGATGAGAGGAGCCACGCCTCCATCTTTTCGTGTATCCTATAGGGTGGCGAGAACCAACCACCATGACGGAAGCTTCTCATCCTGAATTACGAGGTGCCTCTTGGAGGGACCATTTACAAATGTAAATAATTCAAACAATATATGCAAAAGAATGTTGATTTTAGATTGATATCTTATTTATTTATTTCTCTTGAGGAATAAAATTCTTTGCAAAAGGTATTTAAAAAAATCTAATCTTTTTATGACTAATCGTCTTTCTGCAACTAGCTATTTCGGAGGAAATATTGGTTCTATTTAAGATAAATTTTTAGATATGACTTCCATAATTCTGCAAAATATAGAGTAAAGTTGTATTTTTTAAATTACTATTATGCTCTATTTATTGTGTACATGAACCTTTCTAACAGAATAAAGTATCATGACGTCACAGTGTTGTCCGATTGTATCCGTCTGGATGCACTATATTCTAAATTTCACGTTTCTGCAATTACGCTTTTAACAAACTACACATATATTATTCAGAATCATTTTTATGAATATATTTTCTTCTTAAGTTTTCACAAATGTGAGAATATTACTCCATTAAATAGCTAATGAAAACAGTTTGAAATTTGAAGCAGCAATATTTTTGGAAATTAGGCAGAGATATTTTTGAAAAGGGTACCAAAACTCAATTAAACTTTGAATGATTATTAAATTATTATCATTAAAAATAATCTTTTATATTTTTAAAAGATGCAAAGTTTATTTTTGTGCAAATATATTTTCTTTTTATCATAGAAAAACACTAGAATTCAGCTTAAAAAGCCTAAATTTTAATTAATAAAAATTTTAATTGAAGTTTCAAAATTTCAAAGATCACTCCGAGGTTCCATTCCCACCCTCAAAAGTATGCATGCGCCAAATTTGGTAACTAATACGCTTATAGCTTCAATCTATAAGGTACCAACACACAGATACACATATTATTTGTTATTAGTAGTGAAAATACTTTGAAACTTCATGTGAAACTAAACTTTTTATCTATATGGCTAAAAGTTACTTTCAGTTCCAAAACTATAGTTGAACTTTTGGACACTTTTAAACAAGACAAAAATTTTAATTATATTTAACATTTTATTCAAGTACTTAATGGAACTTAAGTATATTATGGATTTGTACTTAACTTTAATACTTAAACATATAATGGAATTTTTCGAGAAACTAATTTGTATTACTGAACCTAAATTACAATTATGAAACTTAAAACTTTAAACAGATTTTTTATTTAACAATTTATAATCCGTTAACTTCTGTAAATGTGTTTCTAGAGGAAAGAAGCTAAATCAATTTCACCTGAATACTTCCTAAGCTGAAGTAAAATGGGTGCTGTTAAAACAGAACTGCCTTACTCAACAAATTCAAAGTAATTACCTATGAATATAAAGGATACTAAGCCCTGGACAAAGAAGAAGTATCATTATGAAGAACGATAAGAGAGACAAAAGTCCCTACATTTTTATGTGGTTAAAGGAAGGAAGCATACAACAACAAGTTTTTCTTTCTAACGTATTAATAATATAAGCATGAGTACCCAATTATTTTTTGCATTCCATTTTCTATCATAAATTTATTATTATTTATATTTAAAGTATAATTATTTATTAGCTATCACAATTGTAATCACAAATAAAGAATTTTGATTTATATATTTATAAACTTTTTTGTAATGAGAATGAAACAACTATTTTGTAAATGAGATTTAATAACGTAAATCTTATCTGTGTTAGAAAAGTATTTAATTTTAAAATAAATATAAATTTCCTTATAAACGGCTAATTTTTACGTTCATTCGGATGGTACATACAATTATGAATTTTAATCTTTAAAAGCCTATGATATTCCTTATAATGTCTGAAGACAAAAATAGATATTTTGAAAAGATATTTCGTATTTGTAACGTTTCAGACATTATTGAATTTGAAAAACACATTTTTGGAAAATGACCGTCTGTCTGTATGTAAAGATAACTTTAGTAAACCATTTTTAGAGCTAGAGGAATGAAATTTATTATTCGGACTTATAACTAAATTTAAAGATTTCTGTCAAAGTTTCAGTAAAATATGTTCAGAGAAAAACGTTCCGGCTGTTCAAATGTAATTTAACACGATAACTGCAGAACGAAGAGAGCAAGATAGATAAGATTTGGTACGCAGATTACACATCTATATCTGACATGGTTGTCAAGTTTTGAACGAAATTACACAATGGATTGGGTTGTTTGTCTGTCGGTCTGTACTTTCAGAAACATATTATTATGATAATTCAAAAACGAAATGACTTAAATATATTAAATTTGGTATGGGATTTTGCGATTAAAAATGGAATTTTGTGTCAATCATTGATTCAATTGGTTGAGAAAACGTGTCTAAACACAAATTCGATTTTTGGATAGTATTAACGGCATGCCAAGAACTGATCGCCAAAACATTCGTCAAGGCTTACACGATACATTAAGTAAAAATGCTAAATTCATGCCAAAAGTTAACATTTCGAAAATATTGTAAGCCAGTGCCATGTAAGGCGTTCTCTGGAATGACAGATGTAAGAGAGCGTATTGTGAGAAAGCTTTGAGATGATGACTCTTGCTTGTTCCTATATAAAACCCCCCGGGGGCACCTCGAAATGAGGATGAGATGCTTCCGGCATGGTGGTTGGATCTCGCCACCCTGGAGGGAACACTAATAGGTGGGGGGTCTAACTCCTCCCATCGATGACGGGACGTGCTTCCTTCGGGAAGGGTTGTACCGTGGCCGGTGATGGCCCTTAGGACTCAACCACAGTTCCCGCCAATTGCTGTTGCGGCTGTCCGGTCATTCAGTTTTATGGTTTAAATCCGTGTGCCCTCGGGCGGGTCGGAGAGTTAGATGGTTGTTCCTATATAAAATCAAATTTACTATATTTAAGAGCTGCATCAAGACTCTAATGAAATATGTAATATAACTAATTCAAAAACATGTTTAAAAGTTTTAAAAATTCATGTAAATTTATTTGGTTATATATTAAAAGATTCAGAAGGATTAAAAAAAATTTCTAAATAAGTGCTTTTATATATGCGAGAAGAAAAGAGAATTCTTTCATTGCATCATGGGAATATTTTGTTTCAGTTAATCTAGGAGGAACAGAATATATCAGAACATTAGTACTAAAACAGGATCTCTTTTCAAATATTCCAATCAAGTTCGAAAAATTTGTTTTTCACTTTTATATGTTTGCTGGGAAAAATAAATATATTGTGTTTCTTTAAGAAAAGAATTCATATCTATAATATAATAGGGAAAAAATATTGTTTTAGATAAGGAACAATATTTCTAGCATTTCCGAAAAGTTATTAGGGCCGCGGTGGCCTGGTGGTAAGGTCTCGGCTTCGGAATAGGAGGATTTCAGGTTCGAGACCCGATTCCTCCGAAGAACCGTCGTGTAAAGGAGTCTGTTGCACGTTAAATCCGTTCTGACCAAACGTCCTCCCTCTGGTGTGGTGTGGAGAGGGGGGTGCCAGCTCAGGTGTCGTCCTCGTCATCTGACCGTGGTTCAAAATTACGAGGTCCCGAAATAGCCCTAGTGTTGCTTCAAACTGGACGTTAATATAACTAAACTAAACTAAACCGAAAAGTTATTATCATTTTGAAGATTAAGATTCGTTTCCGGAAATGACGAATATGTTTTATGAAAGAAGAGATAAAACTACCTTTGAAGAAAAATGTTTTTTTTTATTCAAAAATCTAATCAAAATTTATATTAATGCCTTCCGTTAATAGGTTATTTTTATGAAATTTATTGTATGCACTTGTTGTAAAAAGGAATTATAGTTTTATTTTACATATGAAACATTGAAAAATAAATACAATCTTTTTTTTCCTGGGATAAAAGAAAAATTGACAGAAACTTAAAGATAACATCTGAATATAGTATTAAGAATCCTAACAGTTGAACAGCTAATATTTTCTTAAGAGCCTTTAAATAAAGATAGACATAGCCAAATAAACTGAAATGTAGAATATGGTATAAAGGGAAGTATTCCGATTTGAAATATTTCCCATGGAAGCCACAATATATCTTTCTCAATTCTAGCAAGATAGAGACACAAAGAATTTGCATAAAATTAATACTAGCATTTGGTTTTATATAAATAAAAATAATGAAGCTCACATTTTACAATACATAAATTTAATCTGAATTTTATAATTTCATTTAGTTGCAAATCTGTAGTTAAATTGCCAACCATCCAAATTTTTTTGTTCTCTTTTGACATTTAATCTTTCAAGCAAACAGTGAAAATAATTGCTACAGAATTGCGAGTTGAAAGAGATCAATGGTTGAATTTATGTAGGCAATAATTTTATACATGATATTGTTTATAATTATTGGCGATATAATTAAAATGATATAATTTTATACAAGAATTTGAATTTATTGAATTTTTAGTATTAATATTTCTCTTGACTCTACGACGAGAGTCCCAAATGTTATTCAGGTCAAAGCGATTTGAGATCGTTTAAAACCCATTTACAACCTATATAAGGATAGGCTCAGGTATATCAGAAATTGCATACCCATTTTTTAAAGTCTTATTGTTGTAGGGAACTGGAATATAATATAATGTTTGACGTATTCCTTTTGTTTCATATTCCTCGCCATTTTGTGGTTAAAAACATCAAACACTAACTTGAACAATCTTCTTAGTTCAAATCTGAAAATGTTTTCTCCACGTATCTGGATGGTAAAAATGTAGAATTATAAATAAACACTCTACAGATATTGATTCCATTTACAGAGTGAATTAATCAAAAGCACGCGAAGAAAACAAACCACAAAGCAAATAAAAAACATACATAAAGAAGCAATAGCAAAGAGTAAAGAAATTCTAAAGAGTAAAGAAGTTCTAAACAATATTTAAATAAAAAAAATTAAATAACAAAAGTCAAAAAGCAAACACATACAAGCCCAATACTAGCACAGAAACATGAATACACATAAATATCACAGTATGTATATTAAAAATAATATGTAGTCAAGAATTAAAAGAAATAATAAAGTCAATAAAAAAAGTGAGAACAATTCGTTTTAGAAACGTTTAGAGTCATATGATGAATGTCAATTTCCCCAGAGATCTTGTTAAATGTTTTATAAAATTTATACAAAGAGAGCCTTCCTTTGTATTCCTTGTAATATAGTTAAATTTGCAAGGAATTTTAGAATAAACATTTGTTAAAGTACTATGGATCCTTAAAGATCTTACAGGCATAGTGATTGTTTTAGAACTTAGAATATCAATACAATTGATAGAACCATTGATAACCTTATAAAAGAAAAGGATACAAAAAATATATTGTCTACAACAAAATCAAATCTCGTCTGAAACTCAACATTTTTTAAATTCTTTCAGATTAATTTATAAAAATCTTCTGATCATCACAGAATAATTTTCGTCTGTTTTAAAAATTGTTATAAAAATCATGCTTCGTTTTTGATAATTTAAATTTTTTTCTCTTAATGATATTTTTTAACTAAGGAAAATATATTAGAAAAGAATTAGCAGAAAATAAAGATACTCTTCTTTAGTAAATATTTAAAAATTCTCTTTGGTTTTTAGCTTAAGAAACAATTTTCTTGATATGTCTTCGAAGATCTCTTGACTTATTTTATACAAGAAGACTTATTTTATACATTTAAATGAATTTCAATAAATGTTTTTGTTTCATTTTATCTTTTTATTACTATACCATTGGCTAAATAAATGCCGAAATGAAATTTTATTTTGTATTTAAAAAAACAGCAAACGATAATATTAACTTTATCTTTTATTGGTACTTTCTTTTTTTTCTCCTAGATTCTGCAGTATCAGCTCGTCATTCTAGTTATTCTGATATGAACTTGGTCCTTTAGCGAACAACCCAAAGTTTTTATCTTTGGGAATTTAACACTAGCTATCGAGGAAAAAAGATACTAGATAGCAAAAAAGTGATAAAAAGAAACCTTTAAAAAGTGTTCAAACAAAGCAGTTCACGTATTCATTCAAAAATGCATAACGATGCATTATTGTTTTCTAACTGCCCGAAAATTCCTAAGTGGTTTCAAGAGGGTCTATTAGAACCTTCTTGAGAGAGAAAAAACGAAAGTGGGGTGCGTTTAAAATCAGATATCAGAATAATTTTCATTTTCAAGTACTTTCCTCCCACCTCAAAAAAAATGTAATGGTATTGAAACATAGATTTCCTTAATATCTGTAAGATTCCAACAAAAATCTTATTCCAACAAAAACTATCCTTTATTTATTAATTTATTTTTTTCCCTTGCTAGTAAACGAAGTATACAAAGAGTAAATATAGAGAAAAATTCAAACTCGAGATTTTGACAAAACTGTAAATTACAGACCTCCTTCAGTACTACAATGAATTTTTGGAATTATGTCTATCTGTGAATACGATAACTGAAAAACGCTTTCAACTAGATAGATGAAATTTGGTATAAGTTCTTTACAAGATATTTGTATTTTTTTAATAACAATTTGAAAAAATTGTGTTCAGATGACGTCTGTTTGTCCGAATAAAAGTTAACACAGTACCTACACAAAAAATAGCTAGATAGGTAGAAAATTAAAACTCAAATTTAACATCCAAAGTGTAGATACAGATCAAATATGGAATTAAATCTATCAAAGGTTTGAATATCTGTCAATCTATTCTTTCGCATATGTATAAACACTATAATTCCAAACTGCAATGATTTAAATATATAAATGACAGTGTGAGATTTTGAAAGTCCAAATATGTGTCAAATTTCGGTTTTATTTGTCAGAATAAGACGTCCAAAATGCACATTCGTTTTTCTGGCACCTGCGCTTTATCAAATACAAAGTATATATAACAAATTGTTGATGCCGATAAATTCAAACTCAAGCTTTTCATGACTCTCCATGTTTCCGGTCTCCCTGAGTTCGAAAAGCAAATTTTTGGTATTATGCCTGTTTGTCTCTGTTTTTGTGTCTGGGCGTCTGTCTGGAATCACAATAGCTCAAAACTGCTTTGAGCTAGAAGGTTTAAATTTCGCATTCGGATTTTCGATCAAACGTATATTTCTTTAATCCTTTTGGAGGAAATCTGGGCATTTTGTTGTTGTGTGTAAGTGAACTCAATAACTACAAACTGTAAAGAACTAGATAGTAAAAATTTGGTACTCTGATTTAGAATATAAACTTTTAATCCAATATATCAAAAATCGTCTCTCAGTCTGTAGTTTAACATGCATGTAAGTATTATAGCTATAAAGTATTGTACTAAGTATTATGGCTAAAGTTAGCATTTCCTAAGTAATTTGGTTATAAAGAATTGTACTAAGTATTATGGCTTAGTAAAGTACTAAATATTATGGCTAAAGTTAGCATTTTCTAAGTATTATGGTTATTTGTGAAAACGATAGCTGAAAAAGGCTTTCAAATAGACGTATGAAATATGATAAATATGATACGCGGTCTTTACAAAATATTTTTCATAAGAATTCGAATAAATCACATTCTGAAAGTCAAGTAATATCATTCCAAGCATATAATTAATTTCAAATTTGATTAATTTAATCTAATAAATTAGTTTCATGCGAGATTAAAATAGATGTCACCAAATTTAAAACTATATTTAACTATATTTGCATTTTTCTTTTCTTTTCAACAAACTCTAAATAAATGAGCACTCTTTTTCTTATTGAACTAATTAATTTAATTCGAACTAATCATGTTAAATTTTGAAGTTTTAATCAATCCTTATTTCTAATTATTTCTGATCTCTTAGTATAAATAGTTAAATAAATCCTTAATTCAACAATTACGAGCCTTTAAGAAACAAGCCAGCTCAAATCTGTTTAAATATTTCTCAGATAAGTAGGACATTTAAAAAAAATCCAAGCCTGTATGACGTATTCGGTTATGTCAGAATAATTAATACTAAAAACAAACATTCTTAATCTTCAAATAAAAAAATTTGAAGATTAGAAATTCCTGGAAGATGAAGGAATAAAGATAGTGGATTTGTTTCGAAAGAGATAAATACTTAGTAATTGTTTTGAAGAATTTTCCAGCAAAATGGTCGTAACCATAAGACTTTAAGAATATTAGTTATTGTATCTAATCGGCTTTTAAAGCTTTTTTTCCAAAAATGAATTATTCAGACCTTACTTGAATGTTTAATTATAGATTAATTTTAATTAGTATCTTAATTATTGAAGATGCATTTATGAAAGGTCCTTTCAGAGAAAAACTGAATATTACTCCTTGCCAATAGAGATTTAGTACGGAAATATAATTTGTTTAAAAACCTTAGAAAAAACATTGCGTTTTAAAATAACGGTATTATCGAATTTTAAATATCTAACTTGGTTATTGACCTTTCCTAAAAAATTGATCAGATCTAATCTCTAAGTTTTCAAACTCATTATTATCTTTTGAAAGCATTTCAGATGCGAAATAGGGCTTTTGAAATAACATTTCATGCTTTAATTCTTTCTACAAATTAATAATTTAATTTATCTTAATTTTTTATACTGCATTTATAACGACAGTTTTTTTAACTTAATAGTTAATCCCCTGTAGATAAATCAATATTCAATTAAGAGGTATATACTCACTTCGGAAGCGAAGATTTTATGAGATCAGGAACAATAACAACTTAAAAAGGATGGGTGAATAGGTCAATGACTCCTGCTCTTGACAACAAATTTGACGATCTTTTTACGATTCCGAGGCAAATTTGATGGCTGTGTGAAAAAAAATTGAATGATTCATATTATTTGAGATTCTTGACGATAACTCTATTAGTGCTCGAGTTCCAGTGTTTGTTCTAGAATATTTAAAGCATTGTCAAAGGAGCTATAAAAGCAGAGCCGCGCAGACGAGAAGAATCTGTACGAGTCTATTAGTGACTCACTGAGTCATGAATCGTGAATGGTTGAGTTCCTCGTGAGTGCTTGCGCTGTTACTTTTATTTAATAGCAATTTACTGCTTGTGTGCAATTGTTTAATGTTAGTGTTATTCTGTGTAATCTTTAACTACTTTTTATCTTTGTGTATCCGTGTCGAATAAAGCTACTTTAGCATTTGCTGATCTTGTTGGTGTTTTCACCTAAAACCTAAGGACATATTCTAGATTTTCCGTCAACAGTGAGTTCAAATATTTAAATAAATGAAATAAAAGTTGAATCTTTAAAATCTTTAACTTACGTTAAGTATTAGTTTTCTCAGTCCAATAATGACACAAGGAATGAAAGGAAGGGCAAAGAGTTCCTCTTAGAGTTTACAGACGGCGGTAGACGTCTGTATTATAAATTTTTCAGCTTTAAATGGCGTATTAATTATCATCACAAAATTTTTTTGTCCTCTAACAATATAAACGTCGCGTGTCTTTTCGGCTTCCTCATGCTCTTAGTAAGGTTGTTTCCTTTTGAAAAAAAGCATTGAAATATTTCTCTCAGTGACTTGCAACGCATATAACATCAGTGAATTGATACGGATATGACATCTTTGTGGCAACACCATATGTCGTATTTTATTATCATTATTATTTATTTATTTTTGCTTCTTGTTGTTGTCATCGCGATTATATATATAGACAAATAAACAAATAAAATTTTCATTAAAATATTATGTCCAGAATTTATTTAAAATTATTAATTTTCATGTAAGGAACACTTACCAATTTTATTTACCAAATTTAATGTATTTAGAGTTATTGCATTCACTGTGGAACAGATTAAGAGACAGTCAACTTTCTTTTTCTTAAATTGGACAGATTCATTAAGCAAAATTTCGATTATTAAAACACTTATATTCTGTTTCTCATCGTTTATTTCATAAATTAAGAAGTAAAATGGAGAGATTCCTTAATCTCTATCAATAAAAATGTTCATTATTAAAATAATTATATTCCATTTCTCATTATTTATTGCATAAATTAGAAAATAAAAGTAAAGTCATCAATATTTTCTTGCACTTGTCTACTTCATTGAGCTGTAAAATTATATTATTACTCTTCCAAAGAAGTTCATTATTAGAATACCTCTTTGAATACAACTTTACAAGCTGAATCTCCACCTATGTTTTATATACATTTCCTTTCTTATATGAGAGGCAAAAATTGTTGTTTTCAAAAATGAATCATGATTTTCAGAAAAATAATTGCATTTGGGAAATACAAGAAACATATACATACTCTAATTCTGTTCCTGTCATAATAGTCATCTATATTCTTATGCCTTACAAAGGAAAGCATTCCTTTATAATTTTTTTCTAGCGAAAAAAAAGGGGGGGGACAAACTTTTCCAACTTACAGACGATCCTTAGAAAAAAAATTTTATTCTAATGCTAATAGTCTGACATCCGATTTATTTTATTTCTTCTAGATTAAGCCGAACGGGGAATTTGTCTAAATCCCCATGATGCATCGCTAAAGAGCAGTCAGGCAAAGAAACGAAATAAGATTTTTTCAGATTATCCGAATATAAATGTTGGAATAATTTTATTTTATAAGAAATGGCAACTTTATTTTAATCTTTTCAGTCCTTTCATATTGCCATAAATAATTTTTATAAATCTTTTTGGAACTTTTAGCGTGTTTGCTTATGTGTCAAGTAACATATCGATAATATTTTCTTTAAAAAAAACGTTTTTCGTGGCTATTAATGAAAGAATGTTGCAAGATTTCTTCTTTCATTTTACACAGAAAAAGGGGAGTGAGGTGTGATATTTTTATAAAAAGTAAGAGATCGAATTTCAAATATATTTTAATGTTTTCTGAAAAGATTTTTATTTTTAAATTTACTGAATTTACAGATATTTTATTAGATATAAACTGCATTATTTATCTCATGTTTCGAGATGGCATTTTAAGATAGCGCTTACAATTGATAATGAAATGAAAAAAAGTTATTATGCTGTGCAATAATTCACGTTCAGTTTTATTGGTAAATAATAAGTAAATGAAAGAAGAAACGTGATTAAGCTGTGCAATAATTCTTGTGAAGGTTGATGGATAAACGGTATGCAAATTAAGTGAAAAAAGTGATTAGGCTGTGCAATAATTCACGATAAGGCTGATTGATAAATGTTATGCAAATGAAGGGAAAAAAAGGAATATATTGTGCAATAATTCATATCATGGTTGCTTGGAAAATGATATTCCAATGAAATGTTGAGTAGAAAATGTCATGCAAATGAAGTGAGAAAAGTGATTATGCTTGTGCCTTGAAGGTTGATTTTTGAATGATATGCAAATAAAGTGAGAAAAGTGATTAGACTGTGCAATAATTCACCTCAAGGTTAATTGGTAAATGATATTCATATGAAGTGATAAAAGTGATTATGCTGTGAAATGATTCACGTCCAGGTTGGTAGGTAAATTATATTCAAGTGTGACATAATGTAAAATGATTAATGCAGACATTATTTTAGCATTTATATAAAATTTTTGGAGAAAAATTAGAATTGAAAATAGAAACTTCCTCAGGATTGCTTTTCTTTGTAATAAACTCCTGTTAAAGAAGATAGTTTTGCATATATAATAATGACTACTAAATGAATGCCGAGTCAATGGTTCCTGGCTTTAGACAAGATCAAGCTGACAAAAATCGAATTAATTGAAAAAATGGCGATTTCAAATTTTCGACAATATTTGCAACATCACCAGTAGAACTCCATTTCCAGTGTTTGTTCTAGAATATTCGATATCCTATTAAAGGAGCTTTAAAAGCAGAGGCACATGAAGGAAGGCAAGTTCAATCGAGAATGTAATTAAGTGCATTCTCTTTTTGGAATGTTAATCTCCTACAAGTTATTTCTTAGTAATGTGCTGTTATGATTGTTTGTTATTGATTTGCTGCTGTTTACTGCAAATGCTGTCTTGTGCACGCTTCGTCAGAATTTTACTAGTAGGTTTCATTTTTTCGTACCTAATAAAGAATCGGTATTCTTTACTGAGCCTAATGGATTTTTTTCATTGTAAAACTACTAGACCGAATCTGGATTTTCCCTAATAATATAAAAAGTAACATCCATACATTTAAATGATTTTTGTTAAATTTTAAGTAATACATGTCGTATAAGATTATTAACTTCATATTTGAAAATAATAAATAATTTTATAACGAATGTCTCTTTTCATGAAGTTTTATCTCATTTTTTTTCAGTCACAAAGATTCACTCAAAGCAATATTTAGATGCTCATTGCCGGCGTCCTGGCATAGGGGTAGCGCGTCTTCCCCGTGATCTGGGCGTCCCGGGTTCGAGTCCCGGTTCGGGCATGGTTGTCCTTCAATTTGTTCTATCTGTGAGATGAATGAATGTGCCCCCCTTTAAAAAGGGGCTGTGCTAGCGAATGTGATGCGTGAGTAGCAAAGTCGTACTCTTGGCCCTAGTTGGCGCTACTAAAATAAGAGACGTTCCCTTTCGGCTTAAAATCGTTGATTTCAAATCAGAGGGCTTGCCTATGGCAAGTGCCATTGGAAAACAACAACAACAACAAGATGCTCAATGGGAGGTTATTAAATTTTACTGTCATGCAAATCTGCAGTGGCATTCAGTTACGGCTCCAAGAATTTTGGTTGTATTTAAATCCAGTAAAATCTATCATATATCGATTGATGATCATGATTACTTCTTGATACTTTTTAGGTACTGAATTATTCTCTACTTATTGTGTGTAAAATCTATCATATGTAGATTGACAATCATGATTCCTTCTTGATACTTCTTTAGGCATCAAATTCTGCTATTCCTATTGTGTGTAAAATCTATCATATGTAGATTGATGATCATAATTCCTTCTTGATACTTCTTTAGGCATCAAATTCTGCTCTCCTTATTGTGTGCATGAACCATCTTAATGGAGTCAAGATCATTTATAAATTTCTCAATGCAGTTTAGTTCCATGTTGTCATAATTAAAATTCTCTGATGGAGTCAAATTCCATGTTATCATGATTGAAGCTTCTTAATGGAATCAAGTTCCATCTTATCATAGTTCAATATCCTTAATAGAATCAAGTTCCACGTTATCATGATAGAAACTTCTTAAGAGAATTATGTTCCATGTTATCTTAGTTTATTAAATATGTAATTTTTCTAACGTTTGTCTTCTGATTACATATTGTCTTTCAAGATAATGCAATATAATGTTTTGATTCCAGTATAGATAAAACTGTAATTATGTTTTGATTTTAGTCTAAATTCTGATAATAATACGCATAATCAGGTTCATTATATCATAAACGTATTGTGGTAAAATACACTTAAAAGCATTTAAAAAAACAATTAAAAATTTATACAAGTTTTTTGGTGCTTTGAAAAGAAACTACGTTTTTGGAATTTCAAAGGATATTTATTTAAGAATTGATTATATTTTAGAATAATATTGCAGAAAAATATAACAGTTCTCATAATATTGATTAATAATTGAAAATTTCTTAATTTTCGTCTTTGCAAAATTCTAATTCTAATTTGAAAATATTCTCTTCAAAGTATAAGATTCTGTATCTATACGAAATTTAGAAATTATGGGTTTTATATATCACCCAGTTTCAGCATATATGCATCTCTTTATTATTATTAGAGATCATTCGTTGTTTTACAGTAATCATAAATCGTTGTTGTATTGTGCGAACTCACATGCATAGAGACTATTTCAAAGATTTATTTCATCATTTTTATTACAAAAATTTCAAAATATATGTATGTATACTGGAAAAGTAAGATTTGTTTTTATTTAGGATAGAACATTAATTTTTCTTAAAATGTATCGAATATTGGATAACACTATTTCTATATTACTTTGAAAACTACAGAAATTACTAAAGAAAATCATCGCCATATTGATTAATTGTTAAAGAAATGAAAATACTCCATTAGTTTTTTAATGATAAATACACATCAACCCATCCATTAGCAGCTCATCTCAAATCGCCCCATTTGTCTTCTTTCTACTTCATTTAATCAGATCAAACCTTCACGAATCATTTGGAAACATTAGATACATGTAACATATCGTCTTTTAGTTGAGTGTATTCCAATACTAAAATGCATTCGGTGAGGAAAAAAATCCTGATTTTAATGGCATATTAATTTTTAATAGTTTTGGATTGAATTTATTTTATTTCAATTTCGTTCAATAAAGACTTTCAAAATAACATCAATTCTTCACAAGAGATTTTTATTTTTATTGTGAGAAAAAGGGTTCCTGATGAGCTCTATTCATTTAATTTTTGTATAGGAAGAACATATGAAAGAGTAATGATTTATTATGTGAATAATTTGTTATTTTTATTTTAAATTAAATTTTACAAGAAGTTAGTGAATCTAATATTTAGCTTTGGATTTCAATTTTCTGCTGTAAGTATTTATATATTATTTTGATTCACATGTAGGGCCGCGGTGGCCTGGAGATAAGGTCTCGACTTTAGAACCGAAGGGTTTCAGCTTCGAGACCGGATTCTACACATAAACTATCATGTAAGCTGACATGGTGCACTCTAAATTCGTCGGAACCAAATGTCATTATGATGGTGAGGTGGTGAAGCTTGGAGAATGGGTGCTAGCTCAAACATCATCCTCGCCATTTGACGGAAGCTCAAAATTATGAAGTCCGCGCCGAAATAGCTTTACTGTTGCTATGAAACGGAACTTGCATATAACTGAAATTGCTTCATGTGTATAACAAAAAGCTACTTCGAATTTTTCATTATATAATTCTTAGATGTATAGCTTACAATTATCATAAATAATTCAGCATGATATTAAATTAAGATTTAAAATAAAATTAGCATAATAATTTTTCCATAATTAAATATAGTCAAAACATAATCATCTTATTTTTATGCTTAAAATATTAAATAATAATAACACTAAGAATATTTTTCAGGAAAATGTGGTCTAAAAATGTTTTCAACCTTTTATTACATGAAATATAAATATTAGTAGAACGTCGAAAATAAAAATAAAAGTTTCCTTTCTTATAATTCGAAACTTAATAATAGTATCACTTCCATATCATCAGAAAGATATGGAAAACAGTTGATTTTCTTAATACTAGCTGCCTTTGACGACCAGCTGTTTTCCTGTGGATATTGATTATCTAGAATTTAAGTTAAATCAGTTCAGTTTCGATATAGCTTCATATCCAAGATACCGTGAAATTAAATTATCATTAGACATTAAAGATGTATTACTTTAATTATCTTACATATGCTCCTCTGAAACTTTGTAATATAGGCTAGCGACAAGACATTGCTTTATTAAAAATGTAAATTTCAAGTTCATATAATAAATTTCGTCGAATTATCACTTTACTTTTTATCCATTCCTTAAATTACACAGATATTAAACAAAATCCTTTTTCTTTGGCTTTCAATAAGTGAAGAAAACCACGCTATTAAATAGTTTGTGAAATAATAAAATAGGCCTCGATTTCATGGAAACAATATAATCTGTTTTTGGAAATTTTTTTTAAAAAAAGAATTTCTGTATAACTATTAAATTGACATCATTAAAAAGACATTTTTTAAGAATTTTAAAAGGTGTAAGATTTATTTTTATTCAATAATATTTTCGTGTTTTATAGAGAAAAATCCAAAAAAAATTCAACTTAGTCTTTAATTAATTTAAATTTAAATCTGAAAAAAAATTACTTCGAAGTATACATTTATTTTCATCTAGTAAATAAGTCAAATTTGGTAATTGTAGGTCAAACTCTCTGTCTGTAGAGCGTCAACAAATGCATTCATTTTACTATTATTAGATATTTAAATATTAAACTTTCTTTCTAAAGAATAAAATATTTTATTCAAAGCATCATAGTAATAAGCATGCGACAGTTATCGAAAAGAAATTCATTAAATTGTGTATTTTATTAAGTTTAATTCCAGCAGTTAATCTATATTTTAACCTTTATTCACTTTTAAACTATAAGCATTATAGTTTAAAATTCATACTTCATTTTCCAGTCTCATGAGAACAAAGCAGAGAATTGGATTTTCTCATTATACAGATCGATTTAGCTTTTCATCAATATCAACACTTTAAATTAGATTTTTATTCAAAATTTACAACGTTTAAATATCTACAGGCCTGTTATAATAATACACAAATTAAATCAATTTCTTCTAGAACTGAAGTGCAATGGAATGATTTGAACAGAATTGTGAACTCAAAGTTATTAGCAAAATGTAGAAGAACTCAATCATTGGACAAACAAGAAATATGTATTAAGAGGAAAGATAAAAGAAACAGAAGATCCCAGATTTTTCCGTGGGAAAAGATACTTAGAATAAGAACTTTCTGTTCAAACGAATTTGCCTTGGCAATAACAAGTGAGTAAGTAGTATTATCATGGATACCAATATTTTTTTGATGTTGATTATTTTTACTAATAACTAGTTGATATATAAAGCATTGCTTGAGATAAAATTATTTCATTTATAATATTTTTAACTTAAAAATTGCTTTTAAAAAATATTATAGCGTACAAAATCTGTTTATCTTGGAAGATATTTATCGTCTGATTTTCGGCTAGAGAACTATCCTTCTATTTGTAAAACATAAAGAATCAAATATACACCTATTCTATACAATCAAACGATTTTGCACACAAACCTCACAAATAATAGAAATGAAATTTAAGGGAGAAATTAATTTTATACGTATTTATGCAATAATAAAGTATCTTCCTCGGATAAAAGGAATTTAATTATTTCAGCTACTTGTTTACATAACAAATATATGAATGAATCTTTTCTTCCGCTAAGTGGATTTTAGTCATCCTAACTAGGCTCTGAACGCTTTATTTTTGAGTATTTTTGAAAGAAAATAAATCTTTTTGGGGAAGGAAGCACATGTGTAATGCGTGTTGAAATTTAAAACCCATGTTCTGAGATAAAATTAAGAATAAATAAGGAAAATGCTGAAATATCAATTACTTTTTTAACTAAGCAAAATGAATTCATGTTGACATTTAATTATGGTCGAATTTTGTAATTTTGTATTGCTTTGTTTTCGTTCATATGTTTGTTGTGATATTTGTCATAAAATTTCAGGTTTCTATAATGCAAAAAATACCAAATATACAATTAATGATTAAAATACTTAAATTAAGTAGTTGGCAAATTATTATTTTTATTTTTAATATATATAAACATGATTGGGTATATGTATATGCGTGTAAGCATAAAAAATGTTGAAGAAACTGAAGAGTAGGCAATTTTTCTTGCATACATACATAATCCTTTTATTGAATATATATATAATACGTATGTATATTACATCACATTTTTCATATATTTTTTAATATCTTCCGATTTCTTTTAAAGCTTTTCATTAATTTTTATGTCGCGTTTTATGCAAATGACAGTTAAAATACATTTTGAGATTCACAAGATTTGAATTGAGGAACATATGTGCCCTGGCTGTAAAATAATGAACTAAATCTGCAATTTAAACATTTCTAATAGTTATTATATATGCGGATTGACAATCTGAAACATGTTCTGTATTTTAGAAATATTTGAATTGATTTTTTAAAAATAGAAGCAAAGAATTCTTTTATGAGAAAGAAAGAAAGACATCATTTTTTTATGAGAAGAATATTAGACAAATAAATTGGAAGAATCGTTGCATTTTCTTGAAATTTAGAGATTTGATTAATTTAATTTGTATTTTAATGTCGTAACTTCTATTAACTTTATTATATTTTACATTTTTAATTGTTAGACATTATTAAAATTCTTTCACTGAAAAAATCAAATACAAAGTTTTAAAAGTTTCAACTCCCAGAGCTAAACAGTTTTTCGAATTCAAGCAAACTAAAAGCCTTTTGATGTCACCTGCAAGCGCACCATTTACGTATTTAGAATAATAAACTGTAACTGACCAGTTAGCAGGTGGCCTTTAAAATGTTAGCTATTTTTAACAATTCTTTCTGTTGTCATAAAAAAATTTATATACAAATTATTAGAAGATCCAAAAAGCTCCCAGAGCTAAACAGATTTTCAAATTCAAGCAAGCAAACTCCATTTATAATTGAACAACCAGACAGACAGGATTTTTGTAAATGGATTCCTATCAAAATTTTATAGAAATCTACAAATTTGGTCATATATGAAATTTCAACCATCGGGCTAAGAGCTCGAGCTTGTGTTAACGCTCTCACAGACAGACAGATATAAAACCAAAAATGTGTTTAACGAACCTGAGCACGTGAAAAAGTGAACTTTAGCGAAACTCTCGAGGTTTCTTTTGGCAATAACAATACTTCTTCGCTTTGTATACGAAAAAGTAAAAACTGGATATGGTACCAAGTTGCCAAAGAATATGAATTCTTCCATTTAAAGTGCAAAAGATTATTCTGCAATGCCACTAATAAGATAATAAATTTCTGGCACATTGGCCATGAAAGATTTAAAGTCAGCGATATGTCTGTGCTATAAGACTGCAGAAATAAGGGGAAAGATTAACCTCCCTTTTGTTTACTACATAAGAATGCGATGAATAAAAATTCCTATTAATTAATTGGCTAATTACGCTGACGTTGTTCAAACACTTTTGACAGCAATTACTTGAAAGTTGAACGAGAGATTAGTCTTGGTGATGCAATTTATTACGATCTCCTAGGTGCACAGTTTTTCTTGTCATATCTACACTCAAGAATGTGTAGAAATGCTATCAGTGAAGAATTACTTACTTGCTATTTTGTGGAGTTGTTTTAAAAATTGGTTAATTATGCTGACACTGTTCAAACACTTTTGACAACAATTACTTGAAAGTCGAACGGGACATAGACTAGGTGATGCAATTTATTACAACCTCTGAGGTGCACAGTTTTTCTTGTCATCTCTACACGCAAGAAAGTATAGGAATGCTATAAGTGAAGAATTACTTACTTGCTATTTTGTGGGGATCTTTTAAGAATAATAACTGGAACAAACTCACATTTTTGTAGCAAATTAGTTTTTTGATGCTTCTATAAAAATAAAAGTGTCGTCACATGAAAGTGTATCTTTAGTATGGACGCCGCTAAGAACAATTCCATCATCCTATTTTAACATATTCATGAAACTGCGTGTCCTTTAGGTAGATTCTTAAAGCAAAACTAACTATTGCAATAGTTCTCATGACAAGGCTTCGAGAAAATCTCTGCAGTTCTTCACCGATCATGGTTCCTAATACTCAAAACCACCTTTCGTTGAAATATATATATATATATATATATATATATATAT
>JAPMOR010045518.1:0-20774 GCA_026543865.1 Argiope aurantia | reverse complement strand
ATATATATATATATATATATATATATATATATATATATATATAATATGCGTATAATGCTTTGCCCATGTTATCTTATGAACAGAATAACTAGAATTGGCTGGATATGTATTGTTAGAAATGTAAAAATCTAGGGCCATTTCGTAAATGGGCCTAACTCAAAGGGCCATCTAGCTCAAAGGGTGTTAAAATGTTCATTTCCCTATTACTTTCTTACTACTAAAGACAGGAAAATAAATCCAATTATCAAAAGTAGTGCCGCATTAAGGCGATCAACTTTTGTGTTTAAAGGTTTTCGATTACTGCAATTCTTAGAAGTTAGAGGCTGAAAATTGATTTTCAAGCCTTAACTTTGACTATTTCTAACATCAACAATTTATGTTGCGGGATAGTAACACAGATGTAAAAAAATCTACCTTTGCCTTCCAGCTGGAGGAAAGATTTTTTTTCTTCTCTTTCTTTTTCTATTCATTATTTCTATATGTTTTGCTATATATTAATTTGGGTAAATTTTTTTAATCTACATTAGATAAGTTTTAAAAATGCACATTTCATTTGAAATTGCGATGCATTGCAAATTAAATACTAAAATCAACATAGCCTATAACAGATTATAACCAAAATTGTGGATTTAAATTCAAAAGCAATCGTTTCAATCGTTTAGATTATTCTCGTGCAAATTATGGAAAAAAAAGTTTATAAACTTATTTTCAACCTCCAAGAAATTTCTATACTAGAGCTATTCGCAAAGCCAATATAAATAAAGAAAAAATGCAAGCAATACTGAGTAAATATAATTTTTTCAAAAATTATACAATAAGAAAAAAACCCAACATAATTTGGTTCCATATGTTTTCGTCAAAGTGAAAAGTTCATTTCCTTAAAAATAAAATTTTTTTAAACCATAATTTTTTTTTTACTTTCTCATATTCATAGTATAGAAAGTGATAGCATTTTCAAAGAATTCGAAGTCAAGGTTGTGGGGAATTTCCAAGTTTCAAATCTCCCTGAATTTGAAAAACGCATTTTTGGAAAATGTCCGTCTTTCTATGACAAAGGTAAATAAAAAACCGCTTTGTGCAAGATGGATTAAATTAGTTATAGGGCAATGACACCAAATTTGTAGAATTCTGAATTAAATCTTTTCAGAGGAAGACCATCTGTCCAGCTGTTCGAATAAAAGTTAACACGATAATTCCAAAACGAAGGGAGCTATATGGATAAAATTTGGTACACTGATTTAATATCTATAATGTAGACAGATATCAAATTCTGAGTTAAATGCAAGCACGGGTTGGCTGTCTGTAGATCTGCACTTTCCGAAACATGTAAGTGCTATAAATCGAAAATGCAAGGACTAAAATATATCAGATTTTGTATGGGATTTTGTAACTAGAAGTATAATATTGTATCAAATTTTTGTTTCAATATGCTGAGGAAAAAGTGTCTAAATCATAGATTCAAATTTCGCGTACTATTAACCGAAATTTGAATCTATGATTATCTATGATTTATCAGCAAAAAATTCATCGAAGATGACAGAATAGATTCAGTACACATACTAAATTCACATCAAAAGTTACATTTTTGTAACTATTTACGTCAATATCGTGCAAAGCGTTCATTCAAGCATTCATATCATTTAATACCACTGAAGAATTTGTGCTTTCATAAAAAAAAAACAATGTGTGTAAAGTTTTGCATTAAAATGACTCTTCTTAGGAAATCTTGAAATTGTTTTGATTTTCTTAGGATTATATAATAAAATAAAAGTGATTAAAACAATTCTTGCAAAAAATATCATTTATGCAAGCAATATTATGACACTTTTATAATGAGAACTGAATCAACCTTTTAAATAATGTAACAATTGTAATGCTCCATTTAAAAAAAAAGATAAAATTTTGTTTTATATTTATCCTAAATCTTTTCGATAAATATTCTTTATTTGATAAATGGCTTATGTTTTTTAATAAATTTCTTTTCAATGCCAATAAAAATTGTAATTAGCTTTTTATTAGCATCTAATAATATTTCAAGCCACATTTTGTTAGATATCAAAATATTATTATTATTTTTTTTTTACTTTCTCATATACGAAGTAAAGAGAGGGCACAGGAATCGTCAAAAAATTCGAAATCTAAATTTTGACAAATCTCCACGTTTTAGACCTACCTGAGTTTGAAAAATATATTTTTGAAAAATATCTGTCAGTCTGTCTGTCTGTGGAAAAGACAGCTCATAATCGCCTTAAGCTAGATGTGTGGTGAAGATTGGTATGCAGGCTTAATGTCAAATTTTTCGATTTCTATTAAATTTTAAGCCAAATCCGTTCCGAGAAAGTCTATCTGTTCAGCTGTTCGAATATTAGTTAGCATAAAGCGAAATCCAAATAAGAGTTTGCCGTCTGTCGGTCTTTAATTTGATAAACATGTAAACGCGTTAATCAAAACCTCACTGACTTAATACATGATTATAAGTATAGTTTTATGACAAATTTTTTCTGTCAATCGGTTGGGAAGAATGCATCTGAAACGCAAATTTAATTTTTGGATACTATTAGTCATATGGCAAAGATAATTGCCAAGAAACGCGCCAGAAATGGCACAGATTCACACCAAAACCTAATATTTCATAAGTATTGCACGCTAATGCCATGTAACGTGTTATCTGGGATAGCATTTTCATTTGAGTTTACGAGAAAATTTTGGTGAAACCTCCCAACTAGTTTAAAAGATAATTATAAAATTGTTTGGTTTCGTCATATTCACATCAATTCGAATAATGAAAAATGCTTTGTTACCTCGAATCAGATTTGGCTTTTTTGAAACAATTTTTCAAGCCAGGAAATGAAATAAAATATTTATTCATCGTGATTACTTATAACTTAACTTTAATCTTTTTATTAATATACCTGTCTAAGATTGAAGTAATTTGTGTCTCCTACACCAGATGGCGCAATCTTGTTTATTATAATTGTTTTCACCCTTTTGCTTGTACATATCTAAATAAAAAAGTTTCGCATTTACCTTATAAGGGTGATGGTAGTGTCTTTTTCTTTCACATCCAATAAAGTAACATAACTTCCCTTGAATCAAGGGTCGAACCATTTATAAAGGTTTATTCTATGTATATTTTCATTGCTCTTTCATTTTTGCTATGTACAAAATACCATTGATAATAGGAATTCTTAGATATTTCTATTTTGTAAAGGGGTTAAAGAGGCAAGTAATAACATTTGTTTTATCTTTTACTATCTTTTTTTTCCTCGTATGCTTTGCAACATCAGCTGATGACTTTATTTTTCTGGTATGAATTCACTCCTTTAACAAACAGTCCATAGCCTTTTTTCAACAACTAAACACTAGCAACTCAGAATAAAGACTAGATAATGAAAAGGCAATGAAAAGAAACTACTCAAAAAGTTTAAAACAGAGCAATTCACATAATCACAGAAAAGTGCATAAATGTGCTTTATCGTTTTCCAAGGGAACAAAATCTCTAAAGTGGTTCCCCGAGGGTCGATAGAATCTTCAAAAGAGGAAAAAAAATGAAAAGTGCAAAGCATTTAAAGTCAGATATCAAGAAGAATTTTTTGAAAGCACTCATAGTCAGAAAGAATACAATAGGGCGATGGAATGTTTTAACACTAGAGAAATTTAAGTAGTAAGAATTTCTTTTAATTTTTTGCTTCAAATACTGAAGTCAGGAACATTGATTTCTTGAAAATTTAAGAAAAAGGAAAATATTTTTTGTTTTATTTTTTTAATTTCACATGATATTGTCGAATTGGACAAAAAAATTGGTTAGTACTCATATTAATTGCTGAATATAAGTTAATAAATAGCCTGTCAGAAATAAAAATATTTAATAAGAAATGTATGATCCGAAATGAATTCATTGTGCTTTGAAAAGTAAAATATTTTTTACCTAATTCCCAAACATCCACTTTTGATTAATTTATTGAAGATAAAAATTTGCAGAGTTATTTTTTGAGAATTTGTAATTTTTTTTAAAAATCATTCAGCTAAAAATATATGATGTTTGTTATTCATTATTTCCAGATTATAAAATATTAGTCAAAAATATAGTTTTTATCAAAATATAATTAAGTACTACTACAAATTTAGTTTTGTCTGTTATGAAAAAAAAGGCTAAGTTTCAATACTCCAAATAACTTGCATTTCCCTTTAAAACAGGAATTCATTGTCTTTCTTAAAAGAACTAAAATTCTTCAGACGTTGGCTTAGATAAAATTAAGCACCCTATTTGTGGGTTTTTTTCTACACCAACAATAGAATTCAATATGATTAATTATTTTTTTAAACAATAAGCTCTTACATTTTGTTTCTAAAGTTTATTTAAAATATGAAAATGAACAATGTGGGCTCTGTTTGAAACAATTTTTTTCCTCCAAATTTTCTGGAAAGTTTTGACTTAATTCTTACAAGAATAAAATAATGCTTCTATTTCCCTTGGAATTTGTTCTTCATTATAAAGAAGTTTTTGTGTCACTTAATGCTTATTTTTATTTAATGTTTATTCCGATGTCGAATAAAAGAATTTTTCGGCTGGATAAAAAAATAAGTGTGAGAACAACCCTGAGTTGTGTTTTAAAAACAAAGTAATGATTTTACTTCTTTAAAAATAATTTAAAGTGAGAAAATCTTTATCGCTATATGTATATGATTTTTCTCGTGTGTGTCGCAAATCGATAATAATTTTCTGCCATTTAAATCAATTCAGCCAAACATTCTCATGAGATGTAAACGTTGATTCAAATGATATTTTTTTATAAATACTAACCATAAAGAGTGGTCTCTCTAAAGCTTTTTCGCTTATTTCCTAATTTAGGAGTTACCACTCCTCCTTCACAGGGGGAAAAAAGTTGATATTTGCTCCAAAACATTATGATTTTCAAAATTTTTATTTCCAGAGTCTGCACATATACATTTCAGTCTTCGCAGAGTAGTGAAATAACCGTCTATACATTTTCGACACCATTGAAGGATTTTGTCGATTGATTTCAGTTACTTATGAGATTGAGGTTTTTTTTATCCGTGTTTATATGCATGCAAACGATTCTGACTGACAGATAATCAATGCTTTAATAGATTTGGTTCAAGATTTTTAATACATCTACAGTTTAAAAGCTGAAATTATATACTGTTACAGATTCTTTCCACTATGAAGTTGATTTATTTATTTGTAATTTTTCAGACAACTTTCTGCCCTTGTTAAAAATCTACAAATGTGGTTTATAAACTCATACCAAATTTCATTCATTTAGTTGAAATCGTATTTGATCAATCGTGATCTCAGACCGACAGATATAATTCAAAAAAGTGTTCTTTTTTATTAACTCAAATAAATCTGAAATGTGGAGATTTGTCTTTATAGTTCAAAATTTTTGATGATTACTCATGATTTTGATCATACTTATCTTCATTTACGAGAAGGATTTGATCAGATGTAAAACGGTTAATAACTTACTAGAATTTCATCTGAACAATGTATCTAAATAGTATAGATGCCCTATGAATTTAGATACAAGATTATACATATTTTTCTTGCTCAGACTTTTAGAAGTTGTTTTTATAGATTACAAAGGATTTACAGCTTCACTGCCAGAGCTTCTGAGGTAGCTGAAAACCGTAGTAACAGTATGAACGAGGGATCTAAGAAGTAATTTTAATTACCATTACTGGTAATTGTTCCACTTTTCTTGTAAGAGGAACATTCCTTTATTGGAATGGAAGTAACTCAGCCCCCAAAATATTAGTATGCCCACCATAAAAACGAGAGCGACGCCACTAGTTTCGCCGGCTTGTCATTCATGTACTTCAGGTATCCCCACCCTCATTAAATCAGATCTTTTCAAAACTTTAAAAAATAAAATAAGCAAGATGCAATATTTTATTTATATTTTTTTGTTTGTTTTTGATGGATTTGATATGTATGAAAATCATGGGTATCAGAAAATATTAAGCTCTTTCTTCAGAGAAATTTTGCTGAACGAATTGCATTGTTTCTTCTTATAGTAATGTAAACTATATATATATATATATATATTCTGATTTGCGATCATTTTCTTAAATGCATTAAGACGAATTTTTTAGTTTAACGTTTAAATACTGTGTGAAATACATTTTATTATACCTCAACTTTCCATCTGCATTCAAACGTAGGAAACAAATACAAAACCGCTTAGAAATTAATTTCATTTTTCGTAAAAAAACTTAGAAATAAATTTAATAAAAACTGTTTTCAAGAGTAAATTTTAATTATCGCTTAAAAAAATGATTTTTTTTTATTTAAATCATTTTAATATTTTTCAGATTTTAAATTCTTACTAGTTATTATTAACATTATAGAAATTTGAGACTGATATTTTCTCATGTTTACAAAGGTTCTTAAAACTTAGTCAATTTAATCGATTTCCTGGAAACTAAAATCTGACTGTAGCCAATTATTATATAAATATATAGCCATCAAGTTTTCAAGGTATTCGAGAAATCTGAGCCAGATTGTAAAATTATGTGAAACCAAAACTATAAAAAATGGAAACCTTGAACACTAAAACTAATATTCACACTAGAACTGACAAAATTAATAAATCTCAAGGGATACTCAATATCACATTAGGCATTTGCAAGAGCTTGATAAAGTACAGATTGGAAAATAACTGTGGAAGGCTGTTTTTAGCCATGCAAATTATTGCAAAGTATCTTATGCGTACATTCTTCACATGGAAAAAAAAATCCTGGACCATGGTTTTGAAAATCGAATTAGATGAGAGCAAACAGAAAATTTTCTAATTGAAACATATCTAATTGAAACATCAGGCTATATATAGCGTCATCTATCAGATGCTCAGAAAAAATAATGTCCTTAATCAAAACTTCATGAGCCATGTTGCTAATATGTAGCATGGAAGAAACACCATTCTTCTTCTTCTTCGTTTATTTATTTTTTTGCATAATTTTTTTTTTCATGTCCTGATATTTTCGGATACACTAAATTTTTTCAGACAAATTTTTATTTTTTGTAATTTGTTCAAGAATTGTTGGATACCTCTTATATAGCAGCAAAAAAATGGTTTGAAAACTATATCACAACATTAGTAATAAAATATAAAACTGCTTAAGATATTATATTTTCGCCAACATGAAACACACCAAATAAAAAGATAATAAAATAAACAATACATAAAATGTATCGTTTTCAATTGTATTTCCTTAAAGAAGCAACAAAACATACTGTATTTGTCAGGAATAGCCGACTTTGAAATTGTGAATGAAAAGATCGATTCGCAGGTACAACATTCACTCGATATAAGCACAGAGGAGAGCACGACATTCAAAACCTTTTCTCCACTCCTTCCCTCTCTAAATAAAGCCCTTCCTTTCCAATAAAAGGGGAATTACACGCCTTAAACTTTCTTATTTACTAGATGTCTGCTTCGGCGGAAAATTTCTTTTCTTTTCCCAAGGGTCCGATTCCAGGAGGACTGGGGAAGTTTTTCTTTCCATGAAAATATACTGAAAGCATCTTGCCATTTCTCCCCTGTAAGCCTCTGAGCGCCGAAGCAGTAATTACCTTTCCTCCTTTGACTGAAGTCCCCTTGTGATTCGAGGCTTTGCGACTGCCCAGAGATATGCAAAAAAGAATCATAAAGCCGTGATTGAATATTCTGTATGAATCATTTAAGTCAGAATGAAACGCATTTGTAAATGATGCTATGGAAAGACTAATTATATCGTTCATCTTGAGTCCTGATTATTATCCAGATGAATTAATTGATTTATTTCAATGGATTTCTGAGTTTAATATACCTATGGAATGTAACTATTGGTTACAAACTCGTTAGAAACTACACATTAACAAACTTTGATAGAGAAACATCTTATCACAAACAAAGAAAGTATCCTTTTAAATCATCAATACACAACAGACATATGACATTCTGATTTATTAATTTTGCTTATAAAGTGGAAACAATTCCAGATTTTAAAGAAGGAAATTTGATGAGAGATGGCTATGCAGTAGCAGGATAGATAGACAATGTCTTGCAAAAGATGCATAACATACGAATTCATACCGGAGCCAGCAACCTGGCATAGGGGTAGCGCGTCTTCTCCGTGATCCGCGCGTTCCAATTCGGGCAAGGTTGTTCTCCTTCGGTGTTCTATTTGCGAGGTGTGTGAATGTGCCCCCTGTAAAAAGGGATTGTGCAAGCGGATGTGACGCATGAAGTAGCTAAGTCGTACTCTTGGCCCTAGTTGGCGCTACTGAAAAGGCAAGAGACTCTCACTCTGCTTAAATCTCTGACAGATCTGTCAGTGGGCTTGTAAAGTGCCATAAGTAACAACAACAGCAACAACAACATTCATACCGGAACCAAAAATGATAAAAAGAATATTCCAGCCGATGCTAGAGCAGATTACATTAGGACATGGAACACTTCTACAAATTCGGAAGGATGCAAGACAATGCATGTGTATGAATGCATGTGTTTGAATGCATGAAATAGGTATGTAGTTCAGTACTAAATAACAGAATGTGTCGAACTCAGTGAAATTAGAGAAGACTCATTATGGATAGTGATAATCTTAACACTAGATCACAATACCCTAAAAATTTAGAAATATTAAAAATGATGGAAAAGATTTCTAATCTTTTAACAACAGTTTGAAGATTCTTTAAATTTTTATTGTTCATTGATTTCTTATATTTTTTTGTTATATTAACATCTCGTTTTAAAGCAACACTAGGGTTATTTTGGAACGGACCTCGTAGTTTTGAAGAACGGTCAGATGACGAGGCCGACATCTGAGTGTTTTCTTATGTAGAAGTCGGATAGTTAATAAGCATAACAGGAAGTCACAATAAACACTGATAAATACGGCTTAGTTCTATGGTAACGGGGTTACTGGCTGTAATTAAAATCAAAATGAAAAACAAATTGAAGAATACAACTGATTATGTTGGTCCCATTGGCCAGTCTAGCGGCTTTACCATAATTTTGTTTCGCGAATTCTTTTGAAAATTAGGATTAATGGTAAGAATATAAGCATTGAAGAATATCTAAGGGTCATATGCTCATATATATAATTAGAAACTGGAGGAATCGGTACAAAGATCAGAGAACTTTATCAGGGTCGGAGCAGACGGCTATTGATGACTTAACTAGGGATCATGTGATCTACGAATTCACAAAATCGTGCGATATTTTTGATTGCATGAATCTGTTATCATTTATTCCTGTAGAAAATGATACAGAAATCATTTTAGGGTTTCTTTCAATAATGGAGATCAGCAACAATGTGCAAGCGACCATTGATGACGTATTTAGGCCCATAAACTTTTTCATAAAACAAACCAAAAATAGCCAAACATTTTCGGAATCGTACCAGTGATTGCAACTGATTGGTTTTCTTTAGTTTTGCTAATTATTTAAAAATGCAGGTAGCCTATATTTTATGAAACAAAATGCTATAATCGATTAAAATATGATTAATTTTACTGAATCACTTTTATATTATTAAAGTCCCTCTTAGGGACATCTCGTAATTGAAGATGAGATGCTTCCGGCATGGTGTTTGGTTTTCACCACACTTAGGGGGGTCTGACTCATCTCATCGATGACGGATCGTACTTCCTTTGGGCAGAGTTGTGTCGTGGCCGTTGATGAACCTTAGAGCTCAACCACAGTATTTTATACTGTTTTAAATTAGAAAAAGACAAAACTGAAATTACATAAAAAGAGAATAAATGAAAGAGTTATCGTAACCAGGAACTGCTTTGAAATTATGTTCTAAAAAGTAACTGATTTTTGGAGATAATAAATTGCTGAATTCCGATCTTTCACACTGCTATTTATTTCTTTATTAGTCGCCACAGCTGGTTCGCTGAGATTATCGGTTACATTTGATTGTAAATAAATCGTTTCTATAGCCTCATAATCATGATTTCTCTAAACTGTCGGACATTAAAATCGTGTTCTTTTAATTGTCTTAGTTCGATTTCATTTCTTGTTCAAGTTGTGAACATCTTGAACTTTCTTGTGTGCTTTTATTTCTTGTGAACTTTACAACAAGACTTCTTTAAACAGTTTATTTGAAAATGTATGAAGCTGTTTCTTTAGAAGTACTTGGAAAATAATATTGTCGAATGTTAAGTAAAAAAATTCTGCCATATAGAGCAGAACAGAATTAGAATCAACATATACTGTAAAAGTTTTGCTTCCAAAATTTTGTTTGCAAGTGAAAGAATTCCTGCTAACGCAATGGAAATATCGGCATATTCCCTACCAAGAAGCAAAACAAACAAAATCGGAGGTTAAGAGTTGTTAGATTTATAGTGAAATTTTTCTGTAGACTGCCCTTGAGTTTAAAAAGTTTGTTTTCCCCTTTTTTTAAAACTGTAAAGATTTATACAAAAAGAAAGTTCTTTAAAAAACATAAACTTTCATAACAAATATAACTTTTTTTTTTTACAAGAAGTACTATTTTTTTTTTACATTTCCCAAAGTTTTGTCCTTCTACAAATAAAGATTTATTTTTAGGAAATGGTACTGAATATTTGTTATACAAGAAACTAAGTACCTTATGCAAAAAAGTCGTGGTGCTTCAATTAAAAATAATGAATTAGTAGAAACTATTTATTAAATTTCATTTAAAAAAATAGTTGTTATTCAAACTACGAAATGAAGATTAATAAGTAAGAAAGATTTAGTATTAAGATCAGAAAGAAATGACTGAGCCAAATATATGCTTTTGTAGTTGAAAGAAGATGGACAAATAAATTTTAGAAGGCTCATAAATGCTCAAAAATGCTAGGTTTCAAAAATTATTAATTACTTTGAGTTTTTGATAATAATGGTAAACTTATAAAAAACTTGATTTTGTAAAAAAATAAGATTTTATTCCAGAGAGAATAAAATATTTTTGGAATTTGGTTGCATTGAATGCAAACAATCCTTAGAGAAATGCTAAAAAAATTAATTTTCTTTAGAAATCGGAATGTAATATTTCAAATACTAGTATCTCACATGTAGTTTTCAAATAAAAGAATATTTAGTCGAGAACTTTTGGTCAGAATTTTAATATAATTTTTTATTCCACTTTCTTTCTTTTTATCTTTGTCAATATTGAATTTTATCAATATTAAAATTCGTCAATACTGAATTTTTGAAAGATTTCTCTAACGTGCCGGGGCATTGGAATTTTAATCTCTTAACTGACTTTCGTTGACATTACATTATTTTGATATTTTCCTATCTTATTTAACATTTACTTTATTAGTAGATTAAATTTTGATTCTGTACAGTTGGTATTAATTGGTTATGAGTTTGAGAATAAGAAACAGCTTCCTAATTTTTATAATGCTTTAATAATGGATTATAAATTATAAAAATAAAAGATAGAAAATAGTTAAAATTTCATGTTTCTTTGAACGTTGGTAAAAGTTCCATTTCATTCATTTCATCATAAAGTATAAAAAATGTTTATTTTCCCACCACATTTTTTTATAGAATTATAGTTACGAACGATATTAAATTATTACAGATATCAGATACATTATTTAAAAATAATAAAATTTTTTAAAACTTGTTTTATAATTCGTCTGTATCTAATTCATATACTTATCCTATTTTATTAATTTTTATTAAATAAAAAAATTTATTAGGAAATTATAATTTATAATTACTTGGTAAACCATTTTTTTCAATCGATGGTAATAATTATACTGACTCTTTTTAATTCATAACACTCGATAATATCTTTGAAGTAGCTATATGAATTTTATTAAGTAATTTATTATATTGTGATTATATTTGCTAAATTTTATAATAAGAATAAAAATATTTAAATTATAAGTTTTTTTATTTGATTCATTTTTAAGTATATCTTAAAAATGAAATCTTGAGTTTATAGGTTTTTGATTAAAATAATTTATAATTCATCCACCCATTTCCGGATGCAACGGCTTCCAAACAAAAAATATAACAGGATGATCATTTGTCATTTTAACAAATATATTATAATTATGAATTTTTCTAATTTCGTTATTTTCGACATTTATTATCAATTCATTACACAAAATTAACTTGACAAAAGTTAGTATTTCTATCTCCATTACAACTGAAAAAAGTAACTTAATTATGAAGTGCGGTATTTCAGGCTGATAAAAAATATTCCTATTGATAAATGATTAAACACCACAGAAATTTTATTTTCATGTGTTTAATAAAGGATAATTAATTACAGGATGTCTCAAAAATTAATAACTTCTTTCAGAAATTGTATTCGAAATTTCACATAACATGCTCTCTATCGTCATGTTATAAAGGAGTCAGGCTGAAAACCTCAACTCGCAACCGAAAGACTGCAAATAACATAGAACACTAAACTTTCGAAACCAAAATACAAATACCAAATAAAACCTTACAATTACAATTTTTAAAAAAAACGCCTTATAATTTATATAGAAATGGTCCTTATATTAAAAGTGGTACAATTTACATTTGAAGTTTATCAAGTTTACTTCAAGTTAAAAGCATATAAAATTTTAGCATGCTAGGAATTAAATAATAGGAAAAATAATTCAAAAATTTCCATTGCATCTTTTTTTTTCCAAAAATAAATTTGTTGAAGTATGTGTTTTCAAGAAATATCATCTCTATAATAAAAGGAAAATCATTTGCTTCACTATTTAAAAAACCAATAACCCAGACTGACCCGACGCAAGAAGAAAACCACACCATACCACTACAGAAAATAAATCCAACTCAACAAAATACCAGCACTAATAGACAAGATACTGCAGAAACTTTCAAACTTGTCAGGCATCTAGAAATAATAACACGAGCCATCCCCAACATCAAAGATCTCCTTAACAAACTCGATAATGAAACGAATCCACTGAACAAGTTATTCATCCTCGCAGAGGCGATGGATAATTCCAACCCCAGCACAGATTAGTAAACCTCACCCTTCATTTGAAAAAAGGAAAATTAATTAAATTGTGAAGAAAAAAGAAAAGGGTTAACCAAAACCGAAACCGCTCCTCGTTCCACCAGACACCCAGGTACCTTCCAGCTCCTAACACCCTGCCACCTACCCCTCTGGACTGATTGATGGGAATTCGAATTGTTGACCAGTAATTGTTACTTTTAATAACTCCTACCATTAAGCAACACCCCCCCCCCTTTTCTTTTATGCTCATTTAATATATCTCTAACTCTCTTATTTACTTTTTTTTATTATTATTATTTTTATTTTTTAAACAACTGAAATCTCCTATCCCATTCTGCACTACAGTATTAAGTTAAATCAAGTTGTTAAGTCACTTTCTAACAGCTTCCCTAAAGGATTGGAGATTATAGGCAGATCGTCCAGGCTCTCCGTATAAATATTCGTATTACTGGCAAGAAATATCATGAATTCATGGCTGATTTAGAAAATTGGTACATCCCATAGAAAAGTATCCGGATAGTATTTGTAATTCCGAAAATAATAAAGGCAAAACAAAATTATAAATACCTATCCTCATAAAAATATGCTATATAAGTGTATAAATTATTTTTCATGCCGCACATTTTTAAACTTATGTCTGTCTCTCTATCTGAGAAAGATCATAAACGCTTCGAGCTTAACGGATGAAATTTGTATGTGTTTTATGCATTAATATTTATAAGTTTCTATAAATTTTTGTGAAAAGCATTCACAGGAAGTTTGTTTTTCTGTCCCAAGCTTCCTGCGAATATATTTTTTTTCTGTCCGAATTATATTTCAGGAAGAAAATATAATAGATACAAAACCTGAATTTAATTGGCATTAGTCTTGGAATTGCAGGCTAGCATCCTACTTTCAACAAGAATATATTTTCTTTTTTGCTTCAAAATTTACTGAATTTTTAAAAAATTCTTTGGTTATTTTTTTATTATTTATTTCCCGAAATAAATAAAGATAATCTACTTGGTGTGAAATTATTCCTTAAATCTACAAGAATTCACTAAAATCAAGTAATAAGAATGCGTTGTGGCTTTATTCATAATGTAATTTTGCACGTCGGATAGGAAGTAGTGAATGAAGAAGGAAAAAAAATAGCTTCAATGCCACTGTGCGGGGCTGATGATGTGGGGAATAAGAGCGATGAGTATCATTTATTTTTGAAGTTTATATGGATAAATTTGAAAGTAAATTTTAACTTTAAAATCGTATTTATGTATCAAATTTTTAACTATACTTGTCAAGTGGTGTGTCGACCTGTGCATTCCAAAAATGCAAAGGCGATAACTGAAAAACATAATTTCGTAAGCAAATGAATTCTGATATATAATATTGTAACTAAAACCGTGACTCTTCATCACATTTCGGTTTCAATCAGATAAAAATGCTTTTAAAATGGCATACGAATCAGAAAGCTTTCCCGTTCGTGATTCTGAAAATAAAAATTTGAGTAATTCAGTCTTGCCTAAGATCCTCAGTTTTATGGGGGGGAATGAAAATACTTTCATTGGAGATTATGGAATAAAGTTTTTAAGAGAACCACATCCTCTGGTTTAAAAATACTTTTTTAAAATTTTTCAATAGTCCTGTAATTGTTAAAAAGAAAATTCAAACCACTTCCGGTGCTTCATGGAATAATTATTATTATTTTCTTCAAATTTTGCATCTCATTACTGCACCTTATTTTCTTTAATTTTTGAATATCAAAGAAAAAAATATTATTTTTTATATCTAACCAAATTACACAGGAATAACAAAATGGAGTTTTTACTCAGCAAAAGACGAAGAAAATTTAGAAGTCAAATCATTTGAAGAATTACTTTTAGTGCCACTGTATAGTCAATTCACAATTTTTTAAGAAAAAAATTCTTTTCTATATCTAACCAACTAATATAGAAATAACAAAATGAAGCTTTTGTTCTGCAAAGACAAAGAACATTTAGAAGACATATCACCAAAAGAATTACTTTTAATGTCACTACATAGTCATCGCCTCCATTTGAAGGGCTCAATCTGAAGGAGGATACAATATATCGAAACTACAGCGTTCAATATTGAAGGCACAATGAACAAACCTGAAGCAAGGCTTTTAAAACAATGCAACTTAATATCTATCACAATTAAATGCATAAAAATTCTTTGTTGAAGGAATCACAAATGTCTATAAATAATACTTAATTAAAATTAAACCCAATCAATAACTTCGTTGAATGAGTTAGTCGTCGAAGATGAAATGAAATATGTTACTATCCTAAAAAAATGTAGTTTTTCCTTAGGTCATGGTTCAAAACTTCTTTTTCCATGTCATTAAATGAGGGCAAATAGATATGTCTTCATCTGCCATTTTTATTCATTTTAAAAAAGCAAAAATTCTTTTAAAGAATCGAATAAATAAAAAAAAACTACCTTCGATCAATAGAAAATGTTTTGGTCCTTTTTCATATATGCTGATATTTCTATTTTATTTATACATATTTATAATTAGTATAGTAATTCATTAATTATATTGAATTATTCAATTATCAGTACACATAATTCTATAATAACTTGTTTTATCAGGCAAGGGGAATTTTATAACTAATAATATTAATCGATTAATAATTAAGAATGAAAGACAATGATTTAAAAGAGCACATTTTAAACCTTAATGCTCTTCGAAACAAATAGCTTTGCATGTTTTTTTTTTCTGTCAAAAACAATTGAGAAAGATTAAGTATTGCTTCATTGTACTAAAATATTTCTGCAAAAGATTTTTAATTTTGAGTTTTATTTTAACAGTTCCGTCATGCAACTAAAAGAATCTTCTGATTACCGAATCACTCGAAAATAATATTTCCAAAATTAATCCCAGATAATTAAAATCCTGAAACTTCAAACGAATATTTCGTGAATTAAGCATTATTAAGAATTTCTTTTCAACTGAGTCTGTTTATATTGTAAATTGTTTCGACCAAAATTAAATTCTTTGACTAAAATATTTTTTTATGCTTTCCTCCAAAATTTGCTTGCACTTCTTATGTTAAAATAGTATGCATCTGTTCTTTTTTTTTTTCGTTAATATGCTTTAAAGGAATTTAAAGTATTTAGAATATTTAGAAATTACATGTTTTGTTTAAAATGGATTATAATTTCAGTATTAAACTGAACCTTTATTATTTCTTTGTTTTATTTCATTAAATTATGGCAAAAATATTTTAAATTGTCAGAAATTGACGAAATATTGCACAGCAACTAAATTAATATCATTATAAAGGTAGTTAAATCCTTAAAATCTTCGTCCCTTTTTAATTAAATAAAATTTTAAAAACAACTTTTCCGAAATCTCAAACCTTTAAAGTATGATTGCTCCATATTTGATTTTTCTAAGCCTGACCTATCATATCAAAAATATTACTTCGTTTATATAAATCAACTTTAACATAATGAAAGAATTTAAGGATTTTTTTTTCAGTTTTTGGAAATTACAAACTAGTGCAGGAGATCAAAAATAATGGAAAATATAAAAACGGGAAAATATTAAATCCTTAAATTAGTTTCACACTGAAAATGAAAATTTGGGTTAGATATCGATATCGTATAACAGAATAGAAATTAACTGAAATTATTTTCTATCTAGAGAAACTCTTTAGAAATAACACTTTTATTTAATGAATAATATGTTTTGTTTTGGCCATCCATAATTCTAATTTATATTGCATTAATTGCATGTCATTTATTTAAATGTAAAATATATATTTAAGGCATTATAACAGATAAATATAAAACGGTACTTGCATATTTTTACGGTTTATTTGACGATTTTCAGATTATGCGAAGAAGGCCAAAATAATCGGTTTACTTGGCGATTTCAGATAATGCAAGATCTCCAAACTCCATCATATAAAACATTCAATGATTTCTCCACGATAATTTGATTACTTCGGTTAGCGCCAAATATCGTAAAGTATTTTTTTCATTTGGACCATAAAAATAAATAAGTACCTAAAAATAGATCAGTTCTTATAATTTTATTAAAATATACTTTTCACTCCTATGAATATTTTTCTGATAATTTTTTATGTTAGTTTAAAGAAATAAATAATTAAATATTATTTGATTAAGTTAAATAAGTAATTTTTTATTCTATAATATTTTAAACAAAAATTCGCAATTTTTATGCGCTATTGTGTAAAAGATTAAGTTTCTTCTAGTATATTTCTGCTTTAATTCACTCACGAGCGATGCAGGCTTGTCTGTATCCTGAAACATAAATGAAGCAAAAAAAAGTTGGTAAGAATCATCTTCATTACTCTTTGTAAAATTACAGTAAAATTAAATAATAAATAATTTATTACACAAGGTCATTTCAAGGTTAGCACAAAAAATACTTCAAAGCAAACACCATTATAAGCTTTTGATCGAAGGTCGTATTTAGATCAATCCGATATTTACAATTTTTTTTCCATTTCACTCCGTTAAATCACTAGTTAAAATATTTTCCAATTCTTTGTCATTCCCTCCAGTGTTGCCCCTTTTCTTTGCACATGTGCATTGTAAGATAAGGAAGGAAGTATCTTTTGTACTCCAAAATAAATTAAGGAGTCAATTTTATTCCTTTGCATGTATAAGTTTTCCTTAGTGAAAGGTGACAGAGAAAAGTTTGTTTCATCTAGAGAGCACGATAATATCGATATTCGATTCTAGTATCTAATCAATTGCGCTGCATTGGGATTTCTATGCTGAGAGTTATTTGTTGTTGTTGTTGTTGTTATGTAAGAATCAATTCTAAAAGGTTTACTTTCAGCCTCTAAACATTTATTTTTTTATAATGTACACATTTTGTAGTCGGACATTTTTATTAATTTTTTCCCCTTTTACTAAACATAACTTTTGTATTTATATTGTTTTGTAATGATTTATTTTATTGAGTTTGGGTTAAACAATTTTAGACAGCTTTTAAAACAGATAATGTTTCGACAGTTGTTTTGTGCAAGAACTGATCAAGATCACACTTAATATATTAACCCTTTTATTGTTTAGCTTCCTTTATTTCATAATAAAATGGCGTCTTCTGTTTCAGGTAGGCATTTCCTTAACCCTTAACTGGGGAGGTGAAATTTTAGGACTTTACTGAGGAGGTACGGTCTACGAGACCTCATGTTATTTACACTCAAATTAAATTTTCTAATGAATGTATTAGTACGAAAAACTGACAATATATTTTGCAGATATTTTTCTTGATATATAGAGATTTAGATATTTTGCAAAATATATTATCATTGAAAAAGTAAATGCGCTGGAACATAAATTTTCTTCTCAAATTACTTGTTAAAATAAATAATATTCTTGAGAAAAACATATTACTTTTTACTTTTTTAAATGATATTTATTTTTATAGTATATGAAGATATATAGAAGACAATATAATGTAAAATTCCACAATTATATGAAAAAAAAAATTGACAATGAGTAAAATTAGTCTTTTTTTAGTGGCTTGTGTGACCATAGCACGGTTTTCTAGGGCATTTTAAACATACAGGTTAAGAACTAGTATTAAATTTAACCTAATTCTGTATATATATCTCCTGGTACATTAATATATTTTATAATTTTTCTAAATACATTATCACTAGAAAAATTAATTATGTTTGAGCATACATATCAAAATCAGTTGAATGCGCACTTTCACCGAAAAACTCTTTTGTACAATTATCCTTATCACTAAAATCACTTTCTACTTCATTTAAAAGTGTCTGGAGCACTGCTTCATAATAGGATCAGGAAATTGGATGATATTTCGGGGTCCAAGTTTTAACGCCATCTGCTAAGTCTTGTTTATCACTGGGACACTTACACGGAGGTGCTGTCTTAGAAACCGCGCTCAAAGAAATAACTTATTTATTTTAAAAAGCATCCGCTGAAATCGGTTGAAAAAGTGCACGTGTATTGAAGGTCACAAAACAGGAAGCTACAGGGTCAATCCATTCAATTGAACTAAAAATAGAATAGGTGTGACCGAAAATCCATCGATAGTGGTCTCACGTGCACGTCCCCAATTAAGGGTTAATAATTCAATTAAATATTAATATAATACTTACAATTTTTGTGAATTATGTATATTGAATTCCTAAGGCTTTCAATGCCCTAATTTTAATTTGTATACATGATGCATGGACGGGACGATTAAGAGATTAATGTTAAGCTCTTCTCCAGGGGTCATTTTCACAACAATACAATGAGATCATACAATAATGTTCCCTATTTATATTAAAACTAATGAAAGGTTTGGAACTAAATATCAGATACAGTCTGTAGAAGGGTTGATGAAAATAAATTTAAAAAAAAACTAAAATATGATTTTCTCACAAAAAAGAAATAGTATTAGTATCATAGTCATCAGTAAATGACATTTTGATGCTATTGCAACGAAAACATTGGATTCAACAATAAAAAATGGAACAACAAACGGATTATGCAAAATTCATTAATATTCGAGTAATAACAAAGTACATGTCGAAATAAGCTGCATGCAATTTGAAACTCGCCTTTATTAACATTTGAAATGTTTTGTAAAAAGATGTTTAAACGTACAGCTTTGAAAATTAGTTGCTTTTATCTTTCCTTTTCATTTACATACTCAACTAACACTTTTATCATTCCTACTTCATAATAAAATGAATTTTTAACATAAATCTCACCACAATTATTAATATTTAAACAGAATCTACTTTATATAAGGATTTGCTACTTTTCCTCAAAGGTGAGAAAAGCCTTTCAATCAGATTTTCTAGAGTATTTGCTTTTATAACAATTCTGTAACGTGATCACTTTCTAAATTTCCATCAATATCTAACAAATCTGAGCTATCATCATTTTACTATATGTAGGAACACTTACAAGACCTTTAGATCCCTGCTGTTTAAGTCCATATGCTATCATAGCTATAGCACTGAAATAATCTGAAAATTTAACCCACGCAGGGGTCCATTTGACCCCAACCCTCCTGTAAAAAATGAGGTACAATGATTCATTGAATATTGTTCAAAATGAGGTGCATTGGTTCATTGAATAATGTTCAAAATGAGGTACATTGGTTCATAAGGAACACTTCTTTATTGAACTTTGTTAAAAATTAGGTATATTGGTTCATTGAATAATGTTCAAAATGAGGTACATTGGTTCATTGAACATTGTTCAAAATGAGGTACATTGGTTCATTGAACATTGTTCAAAATAAAGTACATTGGTTCACTGAACATTGTTCAAAATGAGGTATATTGGTTTCGTTGTTCTAATCTGCTACCATCTTCCTTATGAAGGAGTAGGAAGTAACAAGTGTAACCTTTTATAAGCTCTTAGAATTTCTAAAAAGAGAAAAGATGGGGTAAAAAAATGACCCCGTTTAAATGCTGGTGGGTTAAAGCCAGATGGATCAATATCACTATTCATTTAGCAATATTCATTTGGATGTCTTTCCATATATGAATGGAAAGACATCCAAAAGGAAACAATAAAACAACATATATGAAACAAAACTAAAAAATATTTCTTATTATTACTCTTTTATCGCATGTGTTATGATAACACTGTACCTTATTTTTAAAAAAACCCTGCATTTTTGAACGGAATGTACTTGATGAAAGTCAGAAAGTCAGAATTTTATTATTTTTTGAAATGCAAATATATATATATATTAGCGGAGTACAAAAAAGTTACACTTGAACTTTTTGGAGAGATTAATTTCCGAGTATTTATCCAGACCTTAAATAATTTTTTCTTAG
>JAPMOR010045485.1:39763-98571 GCA_026543865.1 Argiope aurantia | reverse complement strand
GCCGAAAATATGTTAAGCCTATCCTTGTTAGCGTGGGGGGGGGGGAACTGAAGCCTTACTCATTTGGCGGTGGGGAAATGAAAGATTTTTTGGCGGAAAAGTTAGTTTTTAATTAGTAATTAAAATTTTAATTAAAAATTCACAAAAAGGGACTCCGTGTGCACATTCCCCACCTCCAAGATATACATGTACCAAATGTTTTAGCTGTAAGTCAGACGGTATGGCCTGAAGAGAGCCAATACACACACATTGAGCTTCATTCTTAGTATAGATTAAGATATGACAAGAAGACTTTTTATTTTTCAGTGCATCAGTATCAAGTGATTGTATACATAGAGCTGCCATATCTACACAAAACGTATGGCTCTCTTCCGGTTTCAGCAGATTTAGTAGTTTCTGGAGGAAGAAATTTTCGACAAACGTTTCACTTTAGGTATGTTACTTGAAAATAAATTAATTAAATATGTGTAATGGTTTAAGTTTAGTTATATTAACGTCCCGTTTGAAGCAACACTAGGGCTATTTTGGGACGGACCTCGTAATTTTGAACCACGGTCAAATGACGAGGACGACACCTGAGCTGGCACTCCCTCTCCACACCACACCAGCGGGAGGACGTTTGGTCAGGACGGATTTAACGTGCAACAGACCCCCTTACACGACGGTTCTTCGGTGGAATCGGGTCTCGAACCTGAAACCCTCCGGTTCCGAAGCCGAGACTTTACCACCAGGCCACCACGGCCCCGTGATGTGTAATGACACATTTTATATGAAATGCATCCTAATGTTCTTTTTCTATTAAAAAAATGTCTGCATAGCTTAGAAATATCAAATTGGAGACAGCCACTCTATGAATATATAGATTCAAGTCAAGGGGCTCTTTAATTTATTTAACCGAAAATTCACAGAATATTGCGCTGTGTAACTTTACCTATGAATGGACTATTTTTTTTTCAAGCTCTCAAATGTCATATAATTATTAAAACAGAATAATAACGTGAAACTGCTAATAGTAGGCAATAATGCAGTATCATCTGATGGATTTCGATTTCACTAATGCAAAGTGCATTTTAGAGAAGAGATCAGTTTGGACTTCTCCTTAGAACTTTAATTATTTCGCAAATTTATCTACTGTTAGCAATAAAATGCGTGTTACTGTTTTTATGCTCTCAACTCACCATGTGACGACGCCGTTACAGAGCTCGCGCTGTTGTGTAATTCCGATTCGTCTACATTTATAAAGCTTTGTTTAATAGTACTGTAACAGCCTGTATCTGTTAATAGATTTTTTTACATATATTTAATTTTAATATATTTGAGCAAATACAATTCAACGCTACTGCAACGTGAATGTATTCAAGAGCTTTGAATCTCAGTGATGAGCTCAGCTTTGCAAATCATTAATTCAGAATAAATATTTTTTTAAAAATTATTTTTCATTATGTATATTTTTAGCCATGTTGGCAAATATGTAAATTATTCTATGAGCTTTTTCAGAACTCTTATTGTTAACGAAGCTGATTTTTTTGAAAATTTTGTATATTGAAAAACAAAATTACATATATAATAAAATATCTTTAAAAAACTGCCTAAATCGATTCATATAAGACATAATTAACAGAATAGCCATTAAAAGTGTGGGTCCACTGAGGTTTTATTTTAATTATTTTAATGTAAAAAGAACTTTTATAAATGAGAAATCATTGAAGCGAAACAAAGCAAAATTTTCTTAATCGAGTGCTTTTAATGTTTACTTCTCCATTTGACTTACAGGGTGAACTTACGAGAACAGCGCCAATTCAGAACTTTTCTGCTGACTCTTAAGCAACCCTTTGGCCAGATCGATTCTGCGGTTGCAGTGGTGCAATTGCCGGAACAACGGTATAACATAAGCGTCAGTTTAGCAGCCATAGAAATAAACTATTTATTTCCTGTGTAAGTATTAAAATATGTGAAAAACCAAACTTCAGTTGATAGGGGTTTTTTTGTTTGTTTTTTTGTAAAATTGTGTTTTTTTTTCAGAGAAAATATTTAGATACTAATCACATAAGATGATATTACATATAAATACTTTTCCATCTTACCTTCACATGAACTGGTCATTTAAATATATATAAAAAAATCACGTTGTTGCTTATGACACTTGTCATAGACAAGACCGCTGACGAAGTCAGCTATTTTAAGCGAGTTTCAACGTCTCTTATTTCAGTAGTGCCATCTAGGGCCAAGAGTAAGTCTTAGCTACTCGTGCGTCACAGCTCCTTTCACGGGGCAGACTTCATTCACAGATCGTAATTTGGACCGATTACCTCTGATCCAGTACCCTCAGGGATATTGTCCCGATTTGGAAGAATTTGTGGCAACTACAGATTTATATGTGCACAAGCCACTATGTACACGGACAGTCTTCGGCCGTCGTGATTCAATCTCACAGCCCAAGGGATGCCAATCCAACGCCCTACGAACCAGGTTATCCCGGCCCCAAAAAATCGTCATTGCACTTTGTTTAACATGTTATTCGAATTGATTAATACAATAATTGCATTGTTGCTATTGATGTTAGTGGAATATATTCGTATTTGGATAATGTCATATAGCGCCCTCTCACAAAAGTTTGAGGCACCAGTAGGTTATCATCCTGTGGCAACAATGCAAGTATACAACAATTTACGAGATGGCACTATATGACATTGTTAACATGAGAGCTGATAGAAAAAAAATTCTAATAATTAATTGCAAAAAAAGAAGTGTCATTACTTTGTGTGTGCATTGTGTAAAATCACTTTTTTGTCAGCAAAGACACTTATCTAGATAAACTTGAAAAGCTAAAGTTTGTCTAAATACTAAATTTAATCCAAATCGTTAGAGCCGTTTCCGAAATACGCTAAATAAATAAATTTGTATGCATACAAGAATTGCTCGTTTAAAGGTACAAGATGCACTGATTATTATTATTACTTGCCAAACTGGCGAATTCGAAATGACAGAAAAATATTTATTTTTAATAGTTCTAATAAATAAACAGTCATGAACAGTAAATAATAATTTTAAATTAATTTTAAAAATAATTTCAATAATTAAGTAGTAATTTTAGTAAACAACAAAAACCTTTTAATAAGACGATTGTGTATTATACCTTCACAATAATCAGTACAATTCGCTTATACTATTCTCAGTGTGTTGTTGTCTCCATATCAAAAAATGTAAAGAAAATTGCATTAGTTCTTTACTGAATACTTTGCCATGTATTGAAATGATGTATTGAAATGAAGAATTGGAGAAATCATTCGTTTGGGATCTGGAAAAACACAATAAAAGTTTGAATTTAATTTAAGGAAAGTGATAGCAATAATGAAAATAATTTTTTATACTTTTCCAATTTAGGTTTTGAACTAATCAAAATAATTCATATCAGAAAAGATATTTAAAAATTATTTTAGTAAGAATTTCATGGTTTTGAGGAAAATTCGAAATATCAAAGGAATCACCAAAAAAATGTTGGATATTAGTCAAGTTCTATTGTGTTTTATTGAAGTAAAATTCTAAATTTCATTTGTACAAAACTTCTCAAATCTTTAAAAAAATTCCTTCTAAATTTTTCTCGATGTATTTTAAAATATTTATGTTTACATTTTCTTCCTCTTTTTTTTCTTTGTGTTATGCTAACTACCTTCAGCAACCAACTGTTCCACCCCAATATTAATAACAAATTTACCTATGTTAACCAACTGAATTACAACGCATCTAACAAAATAACATGCTATTTTAAATTGTACAATAGACATAGCCAATTCTACCTGGATGGCTGCATTTATAAAGTGGCGAAATCATTTCAGTTATTGAAGCTGGGGCTCTGACAAGATTTTATCTTCTAATATCTTTAGAAAATGGGAGATAGTGGGGCGATAGATGACTTTTGATGATTATTTAGATGTCATGACCTTCCAAAAGAAATAAAAAATAATTGAAAAAATCGGACCAGTGATTAATATTGAGATATTAATTTCTTATTTCGCCAATTGTATATGTAGATATTAAATATGTTTTAGAATAATTGGGATCTCTGTTTTTCAGACCCAAGCGGGAGATATCACATGTCTTGTGCAAAGAAACAGAAACATTAAGTAGTCAAGGCCAACAAGTCCTGCTCACATCTTCTGCTTGCCATACTTTGGTTGAAACAGCAGATCGATCCAATGAAGTGCAACTCAGCTGAGAAGCCACTTCTTAGAGAATAAAGCCAGCACAAGAGCGACAGATGCTCAAATATTTCCAGTGGATTGCAAAACTGTTGTGAATTTAAAAATCAGTGAATAATTTATACTTTTTAGCCTTCTTTAGAGCATAACCTAAACACATTTTTCAAACATCATTTTTGTGATTTAAAATATCGTCATTTCCTGCCACAGGTTGTATAGTTGATAAATACACTGTTTGTCTCCATAAAAAAATGTGACCAACTATTACAACTATATGACTCATCTATTATAAACAGAGGATTTCCAAAAGACTTTTTTTTTGTAATATTATAATGTACAAATGTCCATAACAATTTCATAATTTCTTATGGGTTTTTTTTCTCTGTTCTGTTTATACATAATATTATTTTGTACAATAACAAAGACTGCATGAATTTGAAAATACGTTACTCTATGTAAATTTGTTTTTATGGAAATGTCAGTTTGTTTTTCTGTAAATATGTTCTTGTGACATCCTTCTGTAAATTTTTGCCTGTTTACTTTTTTGTATGTGCACTTCAATGAGATATTATTCTTCCTTGTGAATGTAAGATTGTACAAGTATGCGAAACGAGATAAAGCTCCTGGGTTCGACTTTGGTCTTTCATTTCCTGTCGGTTGGGTATCCCCTTATAAGAATGATCATTCCTCTGACCACGGTCACTCCACGCTGGGTCCAGCCAATCCAACACCTCTCGGAAGACGTCTGAATTTTTAATTAAGGAAACCACCTATCTCAGCTGAGTGCCACGTCATCCTAATGCATCTTTTTTAAGCTCCATTTTTATCTTATAATATGAGATCGGGTTGAAATGGAATTCAATGTTATTGCATACGTATTCATTGACTTTGTTCACTGGAGCTAATAATTTCACTTAAGTACACTACCAGCACATCTCCACACATACATACATCCCAGTGGTGTTCTACATTCACGAAGCAGTAGCGACCAATCCATATGAAATGGAAAGTGAGAAAAATTGAATATTCGATCTTGCACATCATGTCCCACAAATCCGGTTTGTTTCCATATTTATGTTCGGCTTTGACATGGAATGGTCGAATTTGTATGAAGTGGATCTGCTTAATGAGCAAGAAGAAAATCATATAAGCAGTTTAAAACTCATAGAATATTTAGTATTGCTTCATTGATTACTACCATATAAACTTTACTTTAATTTGCATTTTAGAGCTTTTTTTAGTTCAAATTTTTTAAGGAAAACACCATAAAACGACTTAATCCCATATCTTCGGTTCTAGTTTCAGTTTCTAATGCCTATGCTGTTAAGAGTCGAAATACATGCTGCAACAGTGTTAACAAGTGTTTAATACAAATAGCCCTTACAGACAACATAATGTTCAGTTAACGCGACTGAGTAGATTTGCACTTTGCTTTTTTTTTTTTTTTTTTTTTGTTTTTGTTTTTGTTTTTTTTATGCATCACGAATTATTTTCATCAATGGTTTGATTCTTAATCAATACGAAGCTGTTAACCAAGTTTAACAGGAAGTTTGAATGTGGAAAAACATTAAATAACATAGATGGTTAAATGATTGAGTGAAGTGAATCATATCAGGAGATTGATTGGACACGTTCGTGTAATCGGAGAATCATCTCTAAAATAAATGATTAAACAAACTGATGCTTTCGCAAAGCTCTGCAATAGAAATCTAATGCACAGTTTTCTAAAATTATTACATCATAAGTAATTTGTTGTGCAATAATTTGGAGTTAGTTCAATATTGCACTATCACATCCTCAGTTTGAGGTTACTATAGAATTCGAAACCTCCCAAAATGGTAGTTCGTGTCACTCGTGCATAACAATATCCAAATGAATAAACACAAGTATAAATAAGAAGAAACTTGCGTATAAGATACGTCCTTGAAATAGATTATAAAAATTCAGAAGCTAAATACTGTTTGCAAAACAAAACGAAAACAGTGCCCTGTTTACCTGCTAATAAATAAGATATTCGATAAAAGAATCTTTTGAGAATAATAATAATAATAATAAATAAAAAAAACATCTGCTCTTTGTTGAATTCAAAGAATGCAAGTTTATTATTATTATTATTATTAATAGAGATGAAATTTTACTAAACAATTACCAAAATTTTTCGAATTTATATTTTTAGTCTTTCGTCTCATTGACGATTTCCCAAATACCTATTCTATATACCTCAATAACAACAATATTAAAAATAACAACAATTCAACAATAATAAATTCATTTCTGTGTTTCTTAAATGAGAATTCCTATTTCCATATTAGGACGCATATTTTAAGAACTTAATTTCTCTGATAATCATTCTATTTTGTACAGAGGACTATTCCATATTAACATGTATATTTGTAAATTGTTTTCTATATTTAAAATTAAAAAAATTCTTGAGTGAAAATTTTATTTGCCTGTATGTAATTTGTTACTTCTTACTCTTATTTAATTCCTTTTGTTTCATTTCAGTAAAAGACAAATTTTATTTTCCATTTTTTACTCACTTTCTGAAATGTTGAACTTTACAAATTTTGTTCACTTGCTTGTCCTAAAATATTTTTGTATATTCAAATCTTAATTATCGATTAATCGATCAAACTAATTACAATTTGATTTTATATAAACAGTTCAACCTAAAATTGAATTGAGGACAAGAATAGATTGCAAACTTCCACAATATTTATCGTAATAAACTGCACAAGCGCTCTTATTAATGAGTCTTGATAGCCTATAAAAAATTTGGGAACAAAACGAATATAATATCCAAAAGTTATGTACAATCATAATTACTTTTTGAAGTAGCTGGCGTGAAGATTCAGGTATTTGTCACAGGGATGGATCAGATTTCCGATTTCCTATTCGAAAAGCATTATGCAGATGATGTGAAACGGTATGGTGAGTAGACGTAGACGAAAGATATTCTTTTCTCCATTCCTAATTTTTTGAATTAATTTGATGAATTTGTCATTGATTCCTTGATTCCATTCTTTCAACTGGTTTATTGCATTTTGCTGGAAAACTTTTAAAAGTATTCATTTCTTTACCAATAGTATACTTTTCACGTAAACGTTCTATATCATACTGATTAAATGACCTAATTATCAACGAAGCTGTAAAAATGAAAAGGTAATTTTTATTTTGTTTGAGCAAATCTTAGTTTTGTAATAATGTCTATTAATTTCGAATTTTCCGTTTGTAATTTGTTTACTTTTATTTTTAAAACGTCTCGTTCTTTTTTTTCACCAGTTCCATTTCTTTTTGCAATTTATCAATTTTAATTTGTAATTTTGACACCGTCTTTTGCATATTTTTATATTTTTTCTCCCAATGACTATTTACATAACTATCCCATTCTTTCAACTGGTTCATTACTTTTGTTTTTCTGAGAACTTTCAAAAGTATGTATTTCTTTTTTCTTTCTCTTCTTTTCAATCGACGTTGGACCCCTTTTGAAAAAAAAATTCGTCTGGGTGAATTTTCTGACAATGGTTCAAGAAATAAGGTTACAAGAAAAGTTTCAAATTTGGTTGTTTGAATTTTTAGACCAAAGTCAGTTTCATTTTACAAAAAAAAAAAAAAAAAAAAAAAAAACCGTTTCAAAGTTGGTTTTCTTTTTCAGGCCAACGTCGGGTTTCAACTTTCATATATACCCTAATTGGAGGTACAACGAAAAATAAAACGGAAAAAAAGACATTGGTTCCGCATTCTAAATGAGGATTCAAGATTCAAATTCTGTTACGAAAGTAACGTTCGGACCCTTTTGCCAACTCAAAGAGTTAAGAAATACGTTTCAAAAAAAAAAAACGTTAAGTTTTCATTTACTGATATGATACCTCCAACAGTACAGAAATGGAAAAACTTGGGTAAAATGCAAATATATATATTCAAGGTTTAAAAATATTTTTTAAATATTTGTAGGACAAATTTCCTTTACAACAACCTCATAATAGGTATCAAATAAAAACACCAATCGTTTCCTCTAAGTTTCACTTTACCGAGATTTCATCGTCATTGAGGATAAACCTGTAGTTTTGCAGTTCTTCATGATTGGATTAAAAAAACATGTTTACATTCGAACGAAACAGAGATTAGATACCCGAACCCATTTGGTTCGAGATAACCATCAAAGATTACTCGAGTCATGCCTTTTTTTTATATATAAAAAAAGACAAAAATTCTATTAAAATTTCTATTTTTCGTTCTATTTTATTTAAAATATCTATTCATTCGTTACTTGTACTAGAATCGAGATGGAGTGTTACGGTACAGATTGCTTTCCAAGTCACGTCATCACCAAGTCCGAAAAGTGATTTAAATGTGAGCTAAGTTTTGAAGCATTACGGGATCATTTTTTCTACCAAGGTTTAAGACTTTGTATCGTAGATGTTGGAAATATACAAACTGAATCGAAAAATTTACTACCAATTTTTGGAAAAGCCCAATTTTATCTTGTCGCAAGACATGAGGTGTCTGAAATCTTTCGAAAGTGCCTATGAAGTGAGTGAGATCTGTGTCTTGGGATTAGGTGATTCGAAAACCCGTCAAGATCGAAACGAAAAATTGAGACCAGAGACTATTTTCGATACAGGAGCATTTTTCTAATAAAATGTTACTTTACATTTGGATATCGAACCGTGCCTGAAAACCAATACCATTTGATCCAGATGGATAAAAATCTTATTTTTTTCTATAAGCAAGGACGATCCGTCATGAAACAAAGAAGGGACATCAGACAACGATTTTTTCATATCGTTCATCATAATTTATTCGAAACATTTATCCTGCTATCCGAGACGTTGTATTGCGTACCGCCCGAAACGAGTTGTGTGCTCTTGACATGTCAAAAGTCCCTGTTTGCAGTCGACGTGGTTCCCAAGGACTTTTGAAAGGTATTGGGGGAAAAAATGACTTTTTCAAGTGACGGAGAAAGTATCAACGATACTCTAAACGGACTGATTGTAAAGACGACAATTACTTGCCACTCCCACAATGGATCAATTGGTAGATTTTTACCCTCGCTTGGAACAGGAAACGATTCCACAAGACTATGTTCCCGATGCAGAATCCTTTTTTAAGTCAAAGCGTCGAAAAGAGAAACAATAAGAAGAACCGCAAAATAGATTCGGAGTGTTTCAAATTACCCTTTTTACCTTCAACGTCCCAATATGTCCAACGTTTCTTGCACATATCGACAATCATCGGAAACGATGGTGATTAGAGACGACGATAATGCAAGAAGAACAACATCCAGAACCTCAAACTAGGACATCGATACTCAAAAATAGTTTTGATAACTTGCCGAGCTTATATTTTATTTACGAACAATTACCTTATACACAAGCACCAACACAACAGCAAGAACGAGATGATTTAATCTATACGACTGATTCGTCTAAAGACTTGAATGCAAGTTTGCATGATAACGATTTATATGTTCCCATAGAAAATGTCTCTATACATATGCCGACATAAATGCCTGCCGATCGAGAACTCATAGAGGCCATTGGTTACAAAAACCAAAGTTAGTTTTCCTAGAAAGTTTTAAAACGAATCCTCCAGTCTTGCGTGCAGATATTTTTGATTAATATATTGTTTATATATAGATTATTTATAAAAAAATATCATTGTATATATGCATATATATTTACACATACTTTGAAAAGATTTTAAAATAAATATTATTTAGTTTTTAAACAGTTTATTTGTATTTTTATACGTTTTTTCTATACATATAAAGATTAAATGTTTTAAATTATAACTTTTAGTTATTTGTAGAGATATAAACACGTTGTAAATAATGCGAGAAAAAATATTATTGTACTATAGATTGTAAAGATATTATTTCGATAAGGAAATGTAATCATTATCGTTGCAATTAATTTAAAGGAAAAGCTATTCGATATATTGGCTGTTCAGAACGTAAAAAAAGAAATAGTTGTAGTTCAAATTAATTTTTAAATAATTTGTAAATTAGAAAAAAATAGTTACAATTCTTCTATTAATCTTGGTAGATTAACAGAGATAATAATAATAATTTAAAATAATTTGAAATAATAGTCACATTTTTTTTTTGTCTCTATACATGTTTACAAAACAAATCTTTTTTTTTCCACATTTTTCAAATTAAAGACTTACAAATTAGGTCTTGGGACAGATTCCGTTTCAACGTGTGAATACAATTGGTAAATTTTGAAGCTAAACGACCTGCATATTGAGAATCATCAGCGCACATGTGAACTCGAAAGCGATGCACGTCGTCATTGTTGAAAACAACGTCGTTTTTGGATTCTAAGCGGAATTAAAAAGTTTCCTCTTGTTGTTGATTGTCTTCTGATTGTTGTTGATTGTTGTACCATTGTCTTCTTGAAACAAGACCGTTTTCACATCGACCACACGAAATCCGAGCATTTGAGAGAAATGTTTTTGACTCGAACCTCGAACGACCAACCACTGACATTGATCGGCGCATAAGTAATTGGATTTCAAATATCTGATCGCTTTGTCTAAAGGTAAATATCGCAATTAGGTAAAGAAAATTTCACCTTGTGCCCGTATTTGGAAAAGTATTCGTTTTGATACAAATCGCGGAACATGCTCGAATAACACTACATGACCACGCAAGTTCCAAAAGTCTTGTCTGAGTAAATGTCCGAAATGGCAATTTTTTACTGGGCGTAAATAATCTTCGAATTGAAAGAAATGAGCATGATCTGCAAATCCAAAGTCATGTAAATGAGTCATATTTCGATTGGTTTAAAAGAGTTAAAAGGAAATAATAATGAGGGTTTAAAGTTTCTCTTCTAGTTTTATGCAAGTTCTGGAATTTTGTTTAAAAAAATTTGAAGATTTAAATTTAAATAAAAACTACTATAAAATAGAAATGCTGTTCCAAAGCTCATTTTTTTTAAAAAAAATGTTATATACCAAGGTTGAAATAAAATAAAATCTTGTAGTTTATTTAAAATTTTTACAATCGTTCGCAAGCTCTTACATTTTTACACGAGTGTCGTGTTGTTAAACTCTGTCAATATTCGATAGGAAAGTTTATGAAATATTTTGTAATGAAACATCCATACTTGGAGATAAAAAAATGAAACATGCAGGAGGAAAAATTTTGAAATATCCATACTTGAGTATAAAATTGAAACATTCACACTTGATTGTAAGATTTTAAACTATCCATCATTTGAGATAAAATTGAAACACCCATCATTAGCGATAAAATTTTGAAATATCCATCACTGGATTACGATTTTTAAACCGACTTTCATTTTTAAAATCTTGTCAAAATGTGATAGGGTAACAGTGCTCAAGTTATTTTGTAGCCGACGCCCGACTGTAGAATCTAGGGATGACGAATATTTTACGAGCGGTTATTACGTAACCAATATCAAAAAGTCACAAATACCAGTGATCAATACTTTTCTAAGAGGGGTGTGCTTCAAATCCTTGATACGATCTTACTGGTGATATTTCGATTACAGGTTTTGGATCACGATAGAAAGTAACAATCGATACTATATCACTGAAATTTACCGGAGCGGTGATTTCACTGGAAAGTAACAATCGATACGATCTGTCCAATGGAAGCTCCCGAACGAAATAGAAAGGGAGAAATCTGTGAATGGCTTGAAAAGTGAACGGACCGGTTATTCTTGGAATTTTCGTATCATTGAATAGCATATCGCTGAAATTTATCGGAGCGGTGACTTTACTGGAAAGTGTGAAGTCGCCGCTCCACTTCATGAGAGTGATCTTGACCTTCAGATATTCGCATTTGATGATGCACTATTCCATACAAATCCTTTTTAATTGCTTGTGACTCGACTTTGCATATATTCCGTTTAATGCTGGCGCCATCTATTGGTAGAATATAGAACTAAACAATTTAAAGAAATGACATATATATTTAATTCAAATTTTTCAGAAAATGGTTTACTCCAATAAAGAAATTAAATAAACAGTTTTGAAAAAAATCAAATTTAAGAAGTAAGCTGAAACAGATAAGTTAATTCAATCACATGTTACTTAAGTATTAAATTAAGTATTAAAGTGAATTATTAAATAATATATTGTAGTAATAGTAAGTAATTAAAGTAAATTAAGTATTAATTACAATTAATAAATTTTATATTTAATATTAAGTAATAATTTTTAATTTATAATATGATTGAAATAACAGGTATTTGGAACAAATATTTAAAAATAACAATAGCAAAATTATTTGTTATTTAAAAAATCGTAGATTATGCATCTCTAGTAGAATCTCTATTTTCACCATCAGTACATTCCAATGTAAGTGGCTGAAAATAGTGCACAGAACTGATTAGTGAACATTCCGTCATGCGTGTTCTATCCACTTCTCACTTCGCAAGAAAGAGATGTGCTTTTTCTTTAAAAAAAATAAATTAGGGCTTAGCTAACGGAATAATATCATTTGCTTAAAAAAATAATTTTCAGAAAATGTTTGTTGTTGTTGTTTCTAATTCCAGGTGTTATAGCTGCGCTATACCACTTCCATGAAAGCAAAGATCTCTAAAAAGTCAAAAAAAAAATAGCGAATCCCTAAAATATCAAAAATTGTAAAATTTAAACATATAAAAAGAAAATGTTTTGTATCCCTCTTTGAAATGCATAGTATGTATATATTACAAATGCATTAACTATCTATTATTTCTAATCGATTAACCATATTTGTAACTGTTAACATTATTTCTGTTTTTAAATTTTGGCGGTGTATTGACGACGTAAATTATAAGTTATCCCGTCCGATTAATTTGATACTATTGTTCGTATAACCAATGTTACATTTATTTCGTTTATAAATATTTTTATAACAATTAATTTTCCAATGTCATAATATTATTTGAGTTGTGAAAGGGTTTTCTCATCCCCACCCTCCTCTTTTGAACGATTAATTTAAATATAACCAATTATCTTAGTATTCTGTAAAACTACAAGTTTCTGTTCATTTACTTTTGTGTTGCAGCTGAAATATGAATCGGAGTATCCTTGACCGATCAAAACGAGTAAGCATTTATTTACTTGTAAAGTTATTATTTAAAGTTATAGTTTTTATTTATTGTTATATATAATTTTTTTACTACTTCGTTTGTCTTGAGACTGGTAGTTTCGTAAAAGCAAAGTAATTTTTGAATATATATGTATTTTTCACATTTAATGACCCTCAAGTACTTTTTTTTATTTCTTTGAAAAGAAATGTTTAAAACTAGATTTAAATATTTTTCTCACAGAAATTTCGCGGATTCGATATTTTTATTGTAACTATATAAACATTTTGCTTGAATTCTTCATAGCCTTCTTTTCCAGTAAGCAACAGTCTGTAAGATTGTTCATTAGTAATTTTTAAACCTGTTTCAAATGTTTTTTTTTAATTTATAAAAATATGAAATATCATTTTACTTCATCTTTATGTATTCTTTTACATTCTCATATTTTGTTTATGTAAATTGCAGAAGGAAAGGTACTTGAAATTAATTATGGTTGCCTGGTATTATGGAAATATTACAATATGTACCACCTTTAAATGTTCAATTTTTTAAATTGTTTTTGCATTTTTTTATAAAGTTTATCGTGAAGTGAATACCAAACTATTTATATGCTTGTTGTTTTACATGTTTATAGTGAACAGCATGTCAGCAATTAATTATTTTAATTGCAGTCAGCAACAGAGACAGCATTATTGAGGAGGCAATTGTTGCCCATTTTTAACCACTCCCTACCGTTGATCAGAGGTCAAGAATTTCATTCTTCCCTGCTTTGAAATATTTTTTGAGAGCTGTAATTAAAAAAAATAATTTAAAATCATTTAAATTTAATATATTGGGACATCCAAGTTATGATTTTAATCAGTAGAATGGCTACATCTGGCAAAATAGTTCATAAGGTCACAAATCGGGAATATTTAGCATTTTACCGATAATTTTGATTGGTGAGTTAAGAAATCAATTTATTGGCTATTGACAATGTTATATCCACAAACTTCTGACCTCCAATTCATAAGTTATTCATTCAGCTTATAATTTGTACTATGTTTAGTAGTATAACTAACAAGGTAGCAAATGGAAAAGATGTTGCATTTTCTCATCAATTTTTAATCATCCAACTCAGAAATCAATGCAAGAGATGGTGATATTCTTAAGTCTGCAGTTTTCAGGTGTACGATTCAAATGCTGTTCATTCAGCTTATACTTTGCACTATATATGGCTGAATAACTGACAAGGTTGCAAGTGAATAAGATGACACATTTTTGTCGACTGTTCTTTGTTTTTCGGCTGTGATTTATGAAAAAATAAGTTTTTATTTTCATCCACTATTTTGATTACCCATCTGTGGAATTATTAGGAAAACTGAAATATTTAGATCTTACACAAATAGAGCGATGGTTAAGAATTTGCTAAATAGTTTAAAAAAAGAATCTTCATTTTACTCACTTCCTCAGCAATTCATTTTTTATCTGTTAGATTTAATTCATTATGATAATTCTGTATTTAAGATCTGGTTAATGGTTAAAGTAAATTTAATAAAACATAGTCAACTAGTGTCGACACTCATTTGTAATATGCATGCTAAGAAGAGTTGTTTCGTTGTTCTTAAATCATGTAAATTTGTTATAAATACTTCATTTATTTATTACAAATCTAAAGTAAATTGTATAATTATAAATAAGATTGACGTAACAATAAAATGTCTGTTACTTCCAGTCTAATTTATTAGGCTACAATAACTTCGCTAATGAAATATTACCGACTGCAATTGACATCAAAAGATAAATATATGAGATATGATAGCTTTTTAGCTACACTAAAGCAGCTTATTCAAATATACACTAAACTTGTTAAATAAATAAGTACTTAAATTTTCCAGGTTCTACTTCATTATTAAAGTTATGCAATCAGTAATTTTCGTTCCTTCAGTTTTTTTTTTTTTTTTCAATTCTTCTTCAATGTAAAAATTATATAATTCCAAGTACTTCTAAATTTTTTAATAGACTCTGGATGAGAGTGTCTTAGCAAAACAATAATTAAAATAGTTATAGAATATTCATTTATATGACACATTAAGAAAAAATCAATGCATGCAATTGAGTGAAAAACACATTTGAGGCGAAAGAATAATAGCTTGCAATAGCCTTAAAGGTAATAAAAATATATTAAATGATTTGAACGATTGTCTAAAATTGAAAACAGAGGTGTGAAATTCAAAATCTAATTGTTTTTGAATAAAATACATTGATTTGTACATCGAAATAACCAAGTATAAGTAATACATGTTTAGTTTAATGTGTCAGTAATACATTAAATTAACTTATGTATTTAGTTTACATTTACATCTAATTTTCACACACATGTACATTTTTCATATATTACTAAGCATTATGCAGAAGAATGTGATTGTGTATATATTTACAAAAAGTTTTCTCCAGCCTTCTTTAAAATAATATTATCATACCTTTTCTGTGTTCTATATTGTTCGTGTCCAAACAATAAATTTTTTTTTATGTATGTTAGCTCATTCACCTCAGACTGAAACAAATCTGAATGGCTACTCCTTGTTGCAATCCTTGTCTGAAAATTCTTTTAGATTTCCAACTAATCCCTCCCCCACAAAAAAAAAAGAGAGGTTGAATATTTTTATTAGTTATTATAGATTTCTGAAAAGTTTATTTTAGGAAACCATTTAAATTTAATTTCTACATTCATTTTATATAGCCTTTATTATAAGAACATAAATTTATTTAATTAGCATAATATGTTATTCAGGTGCAATTGATATAAAGTTTAATGCCTTCTTTGTCCAGAATACTTTGATTATACTAAAATACACACAAGTATGAATCACCTGGAATTAGGTAACTAGCCTTAGAAGTGGGTTTGAGGAAAAGGAAGATTCAGTGGGAAATTGTTTTATCAAAAGTTTCTCTCTTGAAAATGATAGAAGCCCTTACAAGTTCAGGGTACCACTGTCAGAAGGGTTTTTTCCCTCCCCCCCTTTACTTTTTTGTCTCTCTTATGCATAAACTGTTTTCATACAATTATAGTAAAAATATTGTTCACTTCTAAGAAAATTAACTAATTAGGAAAACTTTTTATGAATTTTTCGATTTAATTATTTCATTTTATGTATTGTTTTGCATATGCATTATTGTCCAATGCTAAGCATTTATAAATGGCTGTATTCCTATTTAATTATTTTATTTTTGCTGTAATTGAAATATTTAACAAGCATTAAAAAATATCAAGGAAATTAAGAATTTTGTTAAATGTGCACCAAATTCAAAATGGTTAAAATCTATATTCTAAAATCTAGAATGAAATATTTTTCTAGAATTAGATATCTGTGTAATTCAGGAATCTCATAAAACAAATTCAAATACTGTCAACATTTTGAAAATTCACAAAAGAAATTTAGTTTTTTACAAATATACTAACAAATGTTTAACTGTGAGAGAAAAATTATGGTCAATATCTGGAAAAAAAAAAAAAACTTGAGAAAGTGAACAATTATACTGAGCTAATTAATATTTAATTGGCTTTTATTAAATGTAAAATTGAGTTATTTTGAAGCAAAGTTAGAGAAATTGTTCTTTCACGCCCTTTCAGTGAACTTTTGCTGTCGCTTCTGATCAGCAATTAATCTCCAATGATGTTAGTCTATTAATTATGTTTCCAATGGCATATGGCTAATATGCAAGTACTCTGAACTGAATTAATAGTGGAAAGTTGTTTTTTATGAATAGTATTAAAATAGGATTCAAGTTTGAGTTTAAATTAAAGCATGAAGGCTAAACTTTTGAAGTCTTTATCAAATGATAATTAGCCTACTCTCATCCAAACACTCTGATATTATAATGAGAATTTTAACATTGGACAAACATTTTGTGGTCTTGGCAACAAAACAAAACTATACCATAATCTTAAATTTCCCCCCAACTTCACTGCAATATTGTCATATGACTAAAAATAAAGCTATGTATATCTAAAGAAATAACATTTGCCCTGTTATTTGTTTTTAAACAACAATGATTTAATTTTCCTTGATTATTGAGTATGTTTTAAAAATGAGTGAAGATATATTAATTTTCTCCATGCATAGTTCCTGTTATAACTGGTTGAGAAGAACATCTTATTTTTGATAGAAAAATGTTGCTGTAGCATTAGAATATTTGAAATCTATTTAAAATAATTAAAAAGTGAATTTTTATAATATATTTTACAACTTCATAGGTTTTTTTAAAACTTTTAATTATCAAAAGAATTTGAAAAAAGTAATGTAAGTTTAAGAGTTTTTGTTAATTTGCTTATTTGAGAGATCAGGGATAATGACAATATCACTTACTTTTTAGTGATGCTTATTACTAAATCTTATAATATTCCAATTTGGTTATGTCTGAATGAATGAAAACTGTTAACACAAATGTACTTTGAAAAATATTAATAAGCCTATCAAATTAATTTTATGGAATGATTGCAAACATTTTATTACCTATTTTGAGACTGAAAAGGTAAATATTAAAGTGAACGTAGATATATATAAAACCCTTGGTTTAGCCGTTTAACTATTGTTGTTTATATATCTGTGGATTAGCAGAAAAAAAAAGTAAGAAATGATAAAAAAAAAAAGCTTCCAACACATTTCAGAATATATAACTTGACGAATTAAAACATTCAATACCTTAAAACCTTCAGTTTCTTTAAAACTTATAAGGCACACCAAAGAAAATTTTAAAATATGATTTTGGCATGAGACTAAACCAAGATTTAAACTATTGCAGCCACTAATTCTGGTGTTTTAACGTTATACTGGATTTTCTGCAGCGGATCAATGAATGGTTAATATATTTTTGGCAAAAGTAGGGACTCAAAAATCTATTTTGATAGGGGCTGGATTTCAAGGGCCTTTTTTGCACTGAAAGTATGATCTTGTTTTGTCTTTCTGGAACACTCAAAGTCTGTGATAAGAGGCTGTTTAAAGGAATGTGTCTGTCTACAACTGATCACTGCTTTTGCATTTGCAAGCATGATGGGGATATTGGATTGCTCAAGATGTCTGGTTTCTTCAGCCAAAGATTCAGCATAATCATTTCCCTCAATGTTTACTTATGCAGATATCCATTTATAGCACACAGGATTTGCCTTTGCTATGCAGACATTCTATGGCAGAGATGATATCTTCCAAGACCAATTTAGAATCTGAAATGATCACCAAACTCTCAGTTATGAGACAATCGGGTATCAGATCAAATCTTACGACTCAATCGGATATAAGATGAATGTGTCCTTAATTGTTATAAATTCACTCATGAAGTTGGAGTCCACTGTACTTGTATTAATTTTGTGTTTTTGTCTGTTACCATCTGGAAGGATTAAGAAAACCATGTTGGGGGATTTGTCTGAGGAGACATCGCTGTAAGTGATTGCTAAGTATCTTTCCAAGAGCTTTTCTTTCGTTTCAAAGCCCTATTTTCTAGAGCCCTAGGATCTTTCTTTTAAAGCTGGATTGAAACAAGTTGAAGCAAAACAGTTTTCTCTGGTAGTTTTCTTGGAATGAAAGGTTCTAGAAGAAAATCTAGGAAAGAATGTTCCATTTGGGCATTTTTTTTCTAATATCTTTATCAAGCTGGTGATTTGAGGATCTTTTGAGTCTAGTTGAATTTATTGTAAACCTTAGAGAAATTTGATATATTCTGGTTTATTGTTAATGAACTTGATGGTGAGATTTCACTTACTCTTTAAGAGAGGCAGACCACATTCCTGTTCAGCTTTTTCATTGTTAGTAGAAGAGATTGCAACATTTATAATTTTTGATGCTCTATATTGAGCAGAATCTACTTTCAGATGGACAGAGGTTGAAACCAGGTTCTAAACTGTAACAGCATAGACAAGCACTGGTTTAATAACAATGCAATACATACGTTTCAAAGTTTGAGGTCAAGACCATGTGGTACTACTTAGTTTTATAAGAATATTTAACTTCCCTAGCACTCTGTTGGTAGCATGTTTAATGTGCTTTGTGAATCGAAGTTCACGATCTAAGGTAATCCCAAGATATTTAGAGAGGTCAACCTCCTGTATCTGACAATTCTTGATCCTGATGTTTGCATTGAAAATACTACAATGACTATCTACTATCAAAAGAGAAGATGCAGTTATTTGTCTTGTATGCATTTAGGGCCAATTTAAGATCCTCTGCCCATGCAGCTGTACCTTTATGTTATAACCTCCTCTGACACTGTAATGTTTTTGGGTAAGTACTAAATAGTTTTATCATTGGTATAGCATGTGATTTTTGTGGAGGAGGAAAGTTGTTCATATAAACAAGGAATGGAAGAGGGCTCACAGACAATTTTCTGCCCTTAAGAAAATTGTTTATCCATATTAGTACATTGCCTTTGATTTTATAGTTAACATAGATAATGTGGTCTAGTTTTTAATACAATACTTAAATGTTTCTGAAAGGTTTAAGAACACTATGATGTTTTATAATGAGGTTTTTTCTGAAAACTATTCTGTTATTGACTGACTCAGAAGAGCTGAGCCACTTAATTGACTTAGTTATTAACAAGATATTCATCATTCATGAATTTTTGAATTAAAGTCATTCATGTATAATTCTGTACAAAACTAGCAATATTGTCATGTTTTTGTCTGTGATATGGTTAGTATTAGTTCAATCAGAACAATGATAACATTCAGTTATGCTTGCAAAAGGATTACTAATATTAATCTCGCAAATTAATTTTTCTTCTCTCATCACTGTCATTAAAAATTTAATTCATTGTCAAGAAAACTATGAATTAAAAAATTATTTCAACCTTCCTTGTTTTAAATTTAGGTTAAATGTTTTGCTCCTTTCAAATTATTTGGTAAAGATAACAGAATTAGAATGTTGGATGTGGGATTTTAATTTTTAGAGTTTGAAAATATAATTATATTTATAAAATTTCCCAAAATTTAGTAAATTGCTAGGCATTTAAAACAAATTTCATTAGAACGACAAACTTGCCCCTCACCCTCCTACAAAATATAGATAAATATGCAAAACAAAAAATACCCCCCCCCCCAAAAAAAACATTGTTTAAAGTTTTCTTTATTAAATTTAAGCCTCAAAATACATTGAATCACTATTATATGTTATATATTTCATTGATATAAGTGCAATAGATTCTTTTGGACATTGCTAATATGTATACAGCCAATATTTCCTTCCTTATTTGTAGATTTTCAGTATATAAAATGTTTAATTCTTTTTTTTCTTGGTGAAACAGATGACTTAGTGCCGAGACACTTCTGAAGTCAATCTAATTAAATACAAAAAAAAGAACAATATCACAAGCAAATTATATATTCCTTGAAATAAAATACAGAATTGTATACAGCCAATATTTCCTTCCTTATTTGTAGATTTTCAGTATATAAAATGTTTAATTCTTTTTTTTTCTTGGTGAAACAGATGACTTAGTGCTGAGACACTTCTGAAGTCAATCTAATTAAATACAAAAAAAAAAAGAACAATATCACAAGCAAATTATATATTCCTTGAAATAAAATTCTGCACTTGAATTTTTTGTGAAAGTTTGTCTAAATGCTCTATATTATATAATAAATTTATTTTACGTGATTATCTGATAATTCCCTTTTTCCTCTTATAGATGCATGAAAGCACCTTGGAACTTATTGATGAAGATAAAGAAACACCTCATAAAAATGATAGTAACAGAAAAATTCCCATGTAATATTTTCTTAAATTTTCAGTTATTTTTCAGATAATGTATATTTAATCTAAGTTTTCTAAAGTTTAGATACATGCTTGTGTTAGAGAATCTGTTATATTGATAATGATTTAAAAATGTCAATTGATTTTGACTACATAGTTGATATTCTGTCATACAAAGCCATCTTGTGTTTTGTTAGTCCCCCTTTTTTTTTAACATTCAATTTTGAATAATTATTTTTCATGGATTATTATAGAATTTTTTTAAAAATTTCAAATTAAAGATTTTTTTTAAGGTTTTCTGTTAAAGGTATATAGTATGGTCTGATTTTTTTGTAGTTATATTCTATTTAGTATAAAAGCATTATTGTGATAATATGCGAGAATGACTAGATAATATTTTTTTTTTAATTTTCATTGAATAAATATATCTGTAGTTTATAATTTATGAACATAAAATAAATGTTTGATTTCCAAGGCTGTTTTTATAAACAGATTTATAAATTATCTCCATAATGGATTGTCTTCTATGAAGGCTATGAAATAACCATTTTTCTTTTTATGTTTTCAGCTTATCTATACTAATAAAATTAAATATAGAAAGCTAGATAGCCTTCATTCTAAGTTCATGCAATTTTATAAGCTTTTCTTTGTATGCTGAAAACTCCCTGCAAGTGAACCTAAATTCATTTAATTCATGATATAACTTATTTGAAAGTTATTCATGCCAATCTCCCCTCTGCTTTGTTCAATGTGTATATACCAATGTATTTGGAAGAAGAGGTGCAGAACCGGCCTTCTCTATATAGGGGACTGGGTGCAAGAAATCATTTAGGGCCCTAATTTTTTGTGAAGGGGGGGGGACTAAGAACCTGAACATATATTATTAATACCTGATTTTGTTTTTGCTTATATATCAATTACTTCAGAAAAATTACATTTTTTTTTTTCGATGCTTAATACAGCCAAGTGCATTTAAACATTCTGAGCACATTCTTGACCGAAGATTATTAATTTCAATTTTCTGAAAGAGCGCTCAGCACTTGCTGTAGTAACTGTCAGCATAAAGAAAAGTTTTAAAACAGTTAATATATTTAGAAATAATACATTATAATTATTATTTAGTATATATTGCAATATATTATGTGCATTATTTACATCCCTTTCAAAATCAAATCCTGTAATAAACAAATTTTTTGAATTAGGTTTTCATCTACATCTTTGTTATAAAACTTGACAAAGTTTTTGGAACATTTCAATAATTCATGTTTTTTTAATATTTTATCAGTGATAATATGAAATCTGAAATACTATTTGATATACTTTTAAATCTTTGTACAATTACAGTGTTAAAAAAATAACTAAATTCCTCTACTGGTTTTTTTTTTATAAATTTATCTTCGGCTAATTTGGACTATAATTTTTTTCCTTTTTCGTTATTTGTTTGTTGGGAAAATGTTCAAATTATGTGCTTAGAGCACTTTTGCTTCATCTAAAAATTTGTTAAAATTCTCTCTTAAATTTTGTATTTCAGTTTTAATTTTATTAACTAAGTTAATAATTAACTAAATTAAAGCCGATTCAAGAACAATTGTTTCTGCTTGAAATAGTTTATTGATAGTGATAATTTTGGAAAATATTGCAAACAATAATACTATTAAACATAAAATAAATGGCATTTCTTGTATTGCATCTAATAAACTTTTAGCTTCGGATACTGCTGCACTATCGTTACTTAAATCAATAAATTCTTCTAGGGCATTACAAGTTTGTTCAAACTGTGTATACACTGCTTTCACCTAATCTATTTTGGCTTCCCAACGAGTGTCACATAATAATTTAAGAGTAATGTTTAAATACTTTGCAGAATTTCCCATCTTTTTCCCATTGCTGAAAATAAGCAATATAAATGCTGTAATATCCCAAAAAGTTTTTTACAATATATAATGCTGGAAGCGACATCAAAAATTAATAAATTAAAGGAACATGATAGGCAAGACACATAAATTGTACACGGATTTAGTGAAAGCGTTCTAGAATGCACTCCTTTATATTTCCCTTTCATGCTGTTACTGTTATCGTATGCGTGCCCTCTACAATTCATGATAATTAAATCAAGCTCAATTAATTTTTTCATTAGAGTTTTTGTTAGTTCTTCTCCAGTCACATCAGTTACTTCAATAAACCCTATAAATGACTCATTTATAGTTAATCTTTTCTCTTAAAAATTTACATACCTAATAATGATTGAAGTTTATTCCTTATGGGAAATATCAGGTGTAAAATCCATTTGGATACTATAGTACATGGCTGCTTTTATAGCGTGTTAAATTTTGTTAAGGATTTCATTTCCTAATGCAGAAATAATTTGTTCTTGTGACCTATGTGCTAAATATCCATGTTTATATGATCCATTAGCACAGGATCGTATTTACTTAATAATTCTGTTTAAAAATTTCCATTATTAGGCTTATCTATTATTTCTTGGGTTCCTCGTAGTGGAAGATTATTACACGCTAAAAATATAATTGCAATTCTTTGAAATAGTAATTTAAATCATGCCGTTTCCTTGCTTATATTAACTTGATTTGTTTTATCAATAGTTGAATGTAAATTTAGAAGCTTTAGTAATTCTTCCCAAGCAATAAACGAATTAAAATGACGCTCATGGTCTTGGATTACAGTTGACAGCTTTTTCCATTTATTATAGCCTTCTATAAATTGTGTAGTTTGGTCATTTCTTCTCCTTTTGTAAAATAGTATACAACAAAAACAAAATATGGAGTTTAGCATTTTTGAATAAATTAACCAACTGCGAAGTTGGGTTTCACCATATAGTATTTTTTAAAGTATTACGTAGTGGAAAATGATCTTCTACCTTCAGCATTTTTAGCAAAAACTCTTTTGTGTTGTACAGGTCTGATTTAACACAAAACATTCTAAATTTATCAGTTATAATACTTGGCCATAAACCAGAATCATTTATACTCTCTTGATCGTATTTGTTATTTTCATTATTTTCTGATTTGGTCATATTTGTATAAACATATGGTTCCTCAAAAAATTTCACCGTTTCAAAATTTTTATTGCAAGACTGTGCAGTTTGCGTGGAAATATCTTCCGCAGTTGAAGTTTGAATTGTAACTTCTGAAGTCGGAGCAATTTCTTTTCCAAAATTATTCATAGCCAAGAAAACTTATCTACTTGTGAAGTTTAAGTTTTCTTCTTTTTTGATGTCCAGAGCGATATTTCATTGGCATGAACATGGTTATACTTAACAGTATTAGGCAGTTTATTAAATGAATTATCATATTAATATATGCTATTACCTAGTAGGTGAGTTCAGAAAGGAAAATTTATTTACCTTATATTAATAATATTTGTACATTTGCACTAAACTATAATATATACTGTAAACTTCGAATATTTCCAAATCCGTCGACTGCTCCATTTAATCTTTCGTAGTTCTTTTTATTCCAGCTATGGCCATTGAAGAAGTAATGTAGTGTGCATTGCTAGTAGTTGATCATTTAATTTATCTTCGTTTTAATTTTTTGTTTGAACAACTTAATATAAACGAGCATACACAAAGACACGCATATATTACATTAGATGTAGAAAAAGTAGAAAGTTGATGATTTACAAGTCCATTTGAACTCGGCCACGACTTCTGGGAACCGCTTGTGCCCAGAAGTTGTGCCACTCTGTCCAGAACACTATTTTAATTCATGATCACAGTGGTGCCCGATGCATAGCATCCACCGCACCTCTAGATGGCCAGCCCTGAGAAAGTGGAATAAATTTTGAATCTTCGTCAAAATTTTAGAAGAATGCATTTAAATATTTATCTCCATATATAAATGGAAGGAAATGAATATTATTAAGTCTTTACTGAATAATTCTTAATTCACAGTCCTTAGTCATTTTTCTGTTATTATAAAATACTGCATTACTCTTATTATTATACATGCAATGAAAACAAATATTTAATAGGTAATTGATTTTTACCTTTAAATGTAACTGTTGTAATTTTAGGAAAGTATTCACTATTGATGATTTTGATATTGGACGACCTTTAGGAAAGGGAAAATTTGGAAATGTTTACCTTGCTAGAGAAAAGAAAACTCATTTTATTGTTGCGTTAAAGGTAATAATTTTTTATCGATTTAAACCAATTACATATTATTATATATTCTTGAATATATTTTATTATATTTTAAACATTATACATTATTGTGTTTTGTATTTTTAGATCCTTTCAAAATCGCAAATTTTAAAGAATGGAGTGGAACATCAAATACGTCGAGAAATTGAAATTCAAACACATTTGAGGTATTACTTTTTTCCCTAAATCATTAAAATTTCAATTCACTTTTAATAAAGACTCATCCTGCTACCAAAAAAATATGCAAGATCCAAATTTTGTCTTTTTTTTTTTTGCAAATTTTTTTTTAAACTTGGAAGAATTTTTGGGGATCTGTGATTGATTTAAAAAAAAAAAATGTTTACCAAACAAAAATAAATTTGGTAATTCCTTTTTTTTTTTTCTTTCTTTCTTTCTATGTTAGTTTACTGGTGAAATTAAAAATTCTAGTATTTAAACGCATTTACTAATCATCCTATAAGTTATAATGTTCTCTTGGTAAGAGTGTTTACAAATGTTGCATTGATTTGTGAATAATTTTAGGTTTATTTTTCAATATGATTGATAAACTATTAGTTTTTACTTTTTTCTTGCCACATGATCCATAATAATTAAAAGTAGTTGACCTCTTTCAGCCTTCTGTTTAATTAGTTATTTTTTAGTTAGATAACTGCTAAATATCCTAAGTTATTGGTGGGAGGAATGCTTCATTTTTGTTAGTAATACTAAAATTCAAAGTTTTTTATTGTGCTTGATTTAAGCTTTCAAAAACTCAACATGTAATGAATATCATCTTTTGATAAATTCATGTGCGAAAAGTGATTTTTTGGTGTCTATTGTATTTCTAAACATATTAAAAAATTTTGTCATAAATTGTTATTGGATAACTGGTGTTCATGCATTTTTTAAAGAAAACATCTAAAAAGAAAATGCTTGGTATTTTAATTTGCCATCTTCTATCTTCCAAAAAGAAAAGAAAGTACTTAGATTATTTTTATGTTTGCATAGTAACAGAACTAATGATAAGTGTTGATTTTTCTGAAAATTGGTTGTATATTTCTGATGCTTGTTATGAAGGTCAATCACAAAGTCAATTACACTGCTTAAGGAAACAAAGCAGGATTGAAATTTAACCCAAACCTTATTCATATGTTGAAAGTTCTACATAATTATCTTCGCTATTTAAACATTTGCCAAAACCTGACACAACATCAATATCTGTATAGCCTTTCTCAACTTGTTGCACCACTTCTCAATAGCTTAATATGATCTGCACTTTTGACACACACTTTATGCAACTGATAATAAGTTTCAGTGGAATTACAACTCCCCCCCCCCTCCAAAAAAAGCAAGCAAATCACATCACACATTTCCAGTTTGGATACCATTTGCAGCTGCTGAGACATATGTATGACTGATTACCAGACAAACTAAAGTTATTAGGTTAAAGTCACTGCATCACATGATACAGATGTCTGAATTGCTGCTGCAAAGTTTCGTTAAAGTACCTTTTACAAAAGTGTGCAGCTAGCTTTTTGACTGTCTTATGTTTATTTATTGATTCCTAACATTCTGCTATCGGATAGTAACTATTGGAAATGGATGAGGAGCTTGTCTAAATGTTTTTAATTTTAAAATTGTTTTATACTTTGACTATGGGTTCAAATTTTAGTGATGTTTTTAACTGGCATTATTTAAGATTAATAGAGTAAATATATTTGTTGCTTAAAAGACTTTTGTTTTATGGTTAGTCTAAATTTGACTGTTTCTGTGATTGTCTTTGAATGTCTTAGAAACATGACTTGATTTGAAATAATATAATCATTATTTCAAAAAACAATTATAAATTAGCATGAAAATGCTTGCCTAATGACCATTAGTTATGTGGTATTCTATAGTAAATGATCTAGTATCGTTAGAGAAATTAAATTAATGCAATTTTCACAAACCTCTTGATATTATTCGCATTGTATCTATTAGTATAGTGTTTTATTCCTTTAATTATAAATTTTTAAAAATCTAAATTTGAAAGTGTAATTTTTATTATCTATACAGACCTATATACTGATCAATTATACAGGCCAAAATCTTTGAAAGTGTCTTTCAATCTGTTTACAATCAAATTAAATTACTTAAAAAATTATTAGTTATGGGTTTCTTTCCTTTATTTATTTCATTAGGCTTTCTTTGTATGAAATCAGATTGATTCCTATGTAATTATTTTCTTGCTATGTGTGTGTTTATCTCATTTAATCCTTAAATTACATAATTATCATTAAGAAAAACAGAATAACTACATTTTTCTAAAAATAACCAGGGTATTGTTATTATTGATAATTTATAAAATAAAATTCTATTTTTTAATTTTTTTTCCATCTATACAGAACAAAACTCATAAATAATTAAATTATAAAAATTCAAATTTTGCTATGCTTGTTTTCATTGAATTTTATCTCTTAATTCAAAATCAGTCAATTTGAATCTTTATTTAAATTTGCAAACATTTAAATTTTAGTGAAATGTAAATTATTTTTGCAATATTTTAGTAATCAGCTTGTTCATCTAGAATTTCTGTCAATATAAATTAAATCTCTTACTGATGTTAATACTCTCTTAGTAAAGGAGTTTGCCTAGTGAAGTTAAGTTTAACGGCACTATACTGATATTAAAAATTGGCCTGGCTAATTTGTTTTAAATTATTACGTGTTACCTTTTGTATTTATTTAATTTTACTTTGATTCTTCATGTAAACTCTTCAGATAATTAGCAGAATCACTTTTGTTTTTTAACTTTCAACACTGGAAAAAAACTAACACTGTTTAATATTTGATGAAACAATGATCACTTTGAATTACATTGCAATAATGAAACCTGTTGTTAAAAATTATACAGAAAAGCATTTTTTAAAGCTATTAAAATTTAAGGGAAAAAAATTACATGGTATTAAATTGGTATCATTAAAAAGACATTTTTTTTAATTTTTAAAATGGTATAAATACTAAATAATGATGTAATATTTTTGAAGTTCTGGTTGGAAAATATTGATTTTGCTTAATTTCTTATTAATTAAAATTTCAAATCAAATCACTTTGAGGTGCACTTTTTAAGGTATATTTGTACTAAAATTTATGGAGCTTGGCTAAATTGTCTATCTTGTAAAATGTCGATACACATATGAAGACGTTTTATTTATAGATATAAAATTATTTTCCTTGCTTTTTATTTCCTTGAAGTGTATTTTTATTGCGATTCTATATATTTTCAGGCATCCTAATATTTTGCGTATGTATGGTTACTTTTGGGATGATACCAAAATCTATCTTATTCTTGAATTTGCTGCTCGTGGAGAGCTGTACAGAACTCTCCAAAAGCACCAGTACTTTGATGAAAAAACTGCTGCTACAGTAAGATTTCTTTTACCTTTCAAAATTTAATTAATTAAATATGTATATAAATCCAATTCCTTGAAATTACTTATTGTAATCATGTATCTAAAACATCTAAGAATTTTATTTCTTTGGAATATTTTTAATCATTGTTTATTTTTAGTAATAAAAAAATATTTATATTCAGATTTATTTGACCAGAGTTTTGCTTTCACTTTATAGATTGGATATTTTGTATATAAATTTTGTACCAAGTGCTTGGTGCTCTTAAACTTGTCCATATTTTTATAATAGTGGGAAATTGTGCTGTGGCATATCTTTTAAAAGTTATTTATGTTAAATTATCTTTATATAAATATTTTTGATTTTCATAAATGCTATTAATTTATTCATGATTAGTATTAAAAATAATTTATATTATAAATTTTGTAACATTATAGCATATTTTAATGCTAAACATTATGTCCTGTGATATTTCAGTTAAATTTGTGTGAATATTTCAACTTATGCTTGAATGTATAAAACAAAGTTGGAAAAATTTTCTGATTTATATAGGGTATGTGGGTTTTTATGGGAACATCACCAATTCAGATAAATATTGACAATTATTTGATAATATTGTTTTCTAAGAAGGTATCTTTCACACATATATTTCTGAAGAGTATATAATGTGAAGAGAATATAGAAAGGTTGCAGAGAATCATTTGTATTTCAGTTGCAGATGACTAAATTCCATATCTAATATAAAAAACTTGGAATGGTGTGTCTTAATATGACTGAGAAATTTAGCCTTTGTTACTGAAAATTCTTGTTTTTATCAACATACTAGTGAAAGAATGTTTTTTCTGGACAATTTATAGTAAAAATTACATATAAATCTTTACTTTTGCTATGAATCAAAATTGATTTTATTTACTCTATGCAAGTTTGTATAATTTACAACAACAAATATAAAGGGATGCACGTACTCTCTGCATTCATTTTAATATATAATAATAAAGCTGTTGATTTAAATTGAAGAATTTTGCAAATTTTTTCTATTGGTTGGCTTTCAGATCTAATTGTCTAGATTTAGTTGGTTAGATCTTTGTAATTATTAATTATTTAAATTTATTCAATTGTTATTTAAGTATTTAATAAAGTTGTTATATACAAAACATTGGATGTATCTGAATTTCATCAAACTGAGTTCATATGATAATTCCCCCCCCCCCCCTAAATTTGTTATTGCGAGTCTTTCAAAAGACTTGCAGTGTCGCAAATTTTTAATGCAACATTCTATAATACTTCTTAATAGTATTTAAACTATTTTTAAGAATTTAAATATTGCTTAATAATTGGTATTATAATTATGAAATCGTTAATATATTTACAATTATTTCATTTTTTTTTTTTTTTTTTTCAGTACATGGCTCAGTTAGCAAATGCGTTCATATATTGCCATTCTAAGAAAGTGATTCATAGAGACATCAAACCTGAAAATTTATTATTGAGCTTAAGTGGTGATATAAAAATTGCTGACTTTGGTTGGTCTGTTCATGCACCTTCATTGAAACGCAAGACCATGTGTGGCACTCTCGATTATTTGCCACCAGAAATGTTGGATAATAAAGTATATGACTCTACTGTAGATTTGTGGTGTCTTGGTGTTTTATGTTATGAGTTTTTAGTGGGAAAGCCTCCATTTGAATCAGATACTACATCCGAAACCTATGCAAAAATTCGAAAAGTTGATGTCTGCTTTCCTAGCAGGGTTTCTGAATTAGCTCAGGATTTCATAATGAAGGTATTTTTAACCTTTGTTTTTAATTATTATAATGGAATAATTGTTTACTTTTTATAAGTTTATTTCATATTTATTTAAGAATATTGTGATGTTTAGATGAATTAAAATATTTGTTATTGCATCCAATTGAAGCAAATGTTCACAAGACCCATTACCGAAATCTTAACTACTTCTTTTAAGAAAGAAAGCTCAGAGAATTTTAAGATTGTGAGTGATTTTAATATTTTTATTGTAATGGCAGACAATAATATTATGTTGAGAGAAAAAAAACTGTGAACTTCTCTTTGATGAATTAAGCATTTCATTACACAATTAAAGATGATTCTAGCATGAGGTTGCATATGACTTTTTTTATCATTATGTTCTGTTTATGATATTAAGTTGTAAAATTCATCGAAATTTATGTATGTCAATTTATTGCGAATTTAGTATAATGTACACATTTAAAATGAAATACATTAGCTACTTTATAATACATAACTTTTAATCCTGAGGTTGCAATTTTTTTTTCTCTTTTAGCTTTTACAGCAGAAAGTTAATTGTATTATCTTACAGGATTATTCAATACTTTGTTGAAAAATGTTTCATGTGTAAATTTTTCCTTTCTTATTGTTGAAATGTAATTTCTAGCTGCTAAAGAGAGATCCACGCCAAAGAATGAGTTTAGAAGAAATGCTCGAGCATCCCTGGATTTTACAAAATGCAAAAACAGCATAAAAGTAAGTAGGAATTGTGACTAATTCTGAAACTGGGTTTTCTTTTAAAATACTTTCTATTCTGAAATAAAAGTATAACATAGTCTTGAAAATTTTAAACTTTCAAGCTCATCTTTTGGCATAAATAAACTTCTGTAATCATATCAATTCCAATTAAAAGGATGAATTTTATATCAAGTTCAAAGTATTACAGTTAAACCTTTTTTACCTGAAAATTAGTATTTTTTTATTTAAAAAATTTTAAATGAAAAATAACTTAATTAATGAAAATATCCTCCTGCTGACATAGTATAGAGGTTTGTTGAAGGGGTGACAGCTTGAGTGTTTTCCTCGTCATATGATATGTTCAAAATTACAAAGATGGTTCTAAAATAGCTTTAAAATAGAAAGTTATTATAACTAATATAAATAATTTTTTTAAAAAAAATGAGAATTTCAGTATAAATTGCTTTATGTTTATTTTGCAAAGTTATTGTTTTCATATAGCATTAGTCAAAGCACCTTGTGCTTTTTATTCAGTTTTGTTACCTTCATTTTAAATATTAACAATTCACACTAGTTCTAACATGTGCTAAAAGAAAAAAAAATATTTGAAAATTATATGTTGATTCTATTACAATTTTTTAAAATTATTATTGATACTGAGTTTAGGCATTTAGATTACTGAGTTATTACCCCTTCTTTCTTCTGTCTTTCTGGTTTGTATTTACTTTGTTTTAATTTTGGTTTACTATTTAAATGCCTGTAAAATTTATTTTATTTTTAGGAATCCTGAAACTGAAGCTATGAAAATGAAGAAAATATTTGAGTATTTCAAATGTGAATGATTTTTTTATAAGAAAACTTTGTGTATATTTTTTATTTTTATGGCACTGAAGAGGTGTAGAATTCTTATTCCATCTTTTAAACAGAAATTACATATGTTGTGTAGCATTTTTTTGTAATACTATTAATTGGTTGCTTTTATATTTCTAAATTTGTACATATAAAAGTGTTTGAAATAAAATATTTATTAAAAATGTATAAGATAAACTGTTTTTCCCCCCTCTGAGATTAATTTTGTGATAATGTGATAAACTATGAATTCCTTCTTAATAAGAATTGTTATATTCTTTTTGTTTTTATGATCTTCTGCTATTTTAAGAAATAACAGAACAAATAGAGATTTTAAAGATACATGATGATTTGCAGTGTTGTTTAGCATCTTTATAAAGAGAAATATTTATTGTTTTTTTTTAAGCATAATAAGTGCAGGCAAATATTTTATATTAATGCAATTTTGTGAACATTCTTTGGCCTCATATATTAGCTTACTTTTAGATTTTTTCCCTTACCTAAAATTTTCTTCATGAAGGTTGTTTACTGAAGAATCCATTATTTATTTCAAAATGTATAAAAACATTTGAAAGTAGATTTATAAAACTAAGGTTACGTAAATTAATCCTAATAATTAAATGTACCAGTGGTGCATTGAATTTTTTATTTCTTATTGCTGACAAAAGTTAATCATTTCTTTTAATTTTCCCCCATATTTTTTAAGCCAACTTGCATTAAAATTTATTTCCAACTTGGTTCATTTGGATCCTGTTTAAATTATTGGAAATTAAGAATTTAATTACATTTAAAAACTATTATATTTCAACATAAATATGTTTGAGGAAGAAAAAATTAGTATATTAGATTTATTTGCTTTTCTTAATTAAAAGACATAAACAAAACACACTGACCCTTTACGTATGTCACTTTGCTGTCAATTCTACCACCTAATAGTTATCAAATTTAATGTATCAGTTGCTCACATCAGCCATAAGCATTGCATGCATCTTCCATACTTTCTGAAAAAGTCAATAATGATTGATTTGTCAGAGTTTGAAAAAGATATGATTATTGGAATGTGGTACACTAGTTGCTTAATGATGGGAAGAGCTAATTATTTGCTTTGTGCAAGGAGTACTTTATTAATCATTTATGAGGGTCTACAGGAAATCTGTGAAGCAAAGCAGTGGACAGAAAACTACTGAGAGAGATAAAGGAGTGTCGACTCGTATAGTAATCCAAAAGTGCAAGTAATCTTTTTCCTAGATAACTTCTGTGATAGTCGTCTCTGATGCTCTATTTCGACAAAATCTGTCCAAAGGGAACTTCATGCTTCGAACATTTATGGAAAACACACAGAAACTGGCCTCACAACAGTGGCAGCAAGTCATCTGGTTTGATGAATCAATCTTTCACCATATTTCAGACAAATGGACATGTTTATGTGTGGAGTATGCCCACAGAAACATTTTCCCCAGGCTGCCTCTTGCAGATTGTGAATATGAAGGGGTCCTCTTATGCTGAGAGATGTTATATCTTACCATGAACTTGGGCCACTTGTTACTTTGTATAGAAAGGTTACAGCTGCTCATTAACACAATATTCTGGAAGATCAGATGCATCCTTTTTTTCCTTCATTTTATTTCTTGGAAAATATCAACTTAATCAAGAAGGCAGTGCTTCTATCCATATTGCTAAAATCATGCAAAAATGGTTTGAAGAGCATGAGGAGGAAGTAGGCTTGAAACACTCAGTCTCCTGACTTGAATATTTGTGTAAGCATTTGGAGTCAAAATTCTCGTTTTTCTTTACAATCTACAATTTTAGAATTAGAAACTTATCTCTGGAAAGAATGACTTCTTATTCCATTTAATGTTGTTAATGACCTCTATGCATCCATTCCATGTTGCATACAATCTGTAATCAAGTGGAAGGATCCAACCTCCTATTAATAACTTATCTTTTCTCTTATTTCATGAGTGTTCATATTATTCTGTCACTCATTTCTATATTCATTAAAAGATTCATGCCAACTATATAAACCAATTTTTTAGAAATTTTCTTGGTTTGAGGGAAAAGGCAATTAAATGTCAGCAAATGCTTATGAGATTATTACTATTGTAAATGTTAAATTGTTTTGCCTGAATTTGGATAGTATCATTGTAGAATTTAGAGTTAAACTACAGATTCATTAAATAAATAATAAGTTTGTACTAGAAATTCTGAACTTTTTTAGATTTATAGAATATTTAATATTAAGGCACAAGATTGGGAGCCACATCTACAAAAATTTGTTATATATACAAAGCAATTAGCATTTCAGCTTCATTCCTCTGTGTAACATGTAAATGAAACTGCTGTACATCTGATTAGCGTTTTTTTTTTATTCGACTCAAGACAATAATTTGTGTTGAAATATAAACCCATAAGCATACTTTTAAAAAGATACGTTTTGAAGAAAGAGCATGCTGTTTTGTAGATTTTGCTTTATACCTTTACATATTTTTAATATTTGTCACTAATAATTATCAAAATATTAGAAATTAATTGCGATGTATATATTTCTGCATAATTTATTATCATTTTGGTGAGTTGCATTAAAACATTTTTACTACTAACATGTGCCTTGTGCACTGGTAATATTACAGTTTTGTTCTTTTGATTGAAGCCTCATTTATAAATGCATGTTCCTCGTTTTTCATATGACATTTCTTGATGTAAACAAGGGATTTCAAATTTATAAATTTTATTACTCTAATAGTAGCCTTCTAAGGAAAGGAATGAATAGAATTTCCAATTATTTATCAAAGTACAAGTTCTTCCTTCCTTGATTAATAATGTTTACTTTTTTCCATGTAAAATTAATAAATCTTTTATTTTAACAGTATATAAACATTACTTAATGGACATTTAAATTCAATCATGATGAAATATCCAGAAATTTTATGCCTTTATACAAACATAATATTTGTGCTTCATATGAATTCTTTAACATCTATTTGACTCTTAGTTATGAAATCCGAAAAGACAGATTTAATGATTCTGTGAATGAGAATCAGAAATATTGTTCACACTGTTTTATAAGTTTTGTTTTCTGTAAAGGTATTTTAATTGGAAACTTGCAAAGTGCGTCATAAAAATAAAAACTGCTATAAAATCACTAAATTTTCAAAATTTATTAAAAAAATTTTTTTTTAACCTATATAACATTAACAATTTCAGTTAATATTATTTTATCCTAGAAAATACAACTGAAATTATTTCATATGTAAATAGAAAGTATGGTGTTTGAAAATCAAAAATAAATACTTTTAAAACATGAGCTTATTATATTAAAAAATAAATTTCAAAGTTAAGGTAAAAATTTTAAAAGAAAATAGTATATAAATACCTTTCTCTCGCTCACTTTCATTTTCCTTCTTGTCATATTTCAGTACATAGTTTTTAAAACTTACTTGCCACTTTAAAAAAAGTTAAACTACAAATGTTATGTTATTTACAGGAAATCTTTAATATAATTTATCAAATCGTTGTTTGTGGTTTGTGAGAATTAACAAACTATCTAGAAGAATGAAACTGACACATATTTTTAGTTAAAATATCATTTTAAGTAAAAATTAAAGCTGTTAAAAGCTTTCATTTTGTAATAACTAAAATTAAGGTTTAGGAATAAAACCTCTGAAATAAAATTTATGTTCTTCATAGGGTGGTATAAAATCGCTTATAATTGAACCAAGCTTAGTAAAAATTCTGTTTTCTCAATTTTTTTTTTAAAAAGAATGTTTCAGTTTCTAATATCTTATGATATTTTAAATTGTCAATGTCTTAAATGTATATTTTTATTGCAGAAAAATCTTTTTAGGAATTTTTTTTTTCACTTATATGGATTTTATATTTCCAGACTAAAAATGGAGAAATGCTTCCTTAGAATATGCATTTATTCAAATGTATATGTGAACTAACACCAAAATATAAATATACAATTGAATTTCAAATATTAGGAAAACTCTACCATGAATTTAGTTTTCTTAGAAAAGAGAAGAAAATTACACTACTTGATAAAAGTGCATCAGTTTCATTTTTCTAGTGGAAATATTAAGTGAAATCAAATTTACAAGGGAAAGAAATAAAATGAAAAAAAAAAAAGATGCATATGACCATGTGGCCAAACTAGTGGTGGTATTCAACATTAGACTATACGCTCAAAACTATTATGACACCTCTCCTGGAAAAAATTTTGATGGTAAATATATTGTGTGAGATATTTATCATCAAAATTTTTAATTTAAAATTAGTTTCCTGCTTGTCTTTAAGATATTTTAACCGTATAATTAGTTAACTTATTCTTATATTATTATTTTTATCTCTAACTACCTCCCTCTTTCATTTTTATATAAATTTACTGGATTGTTGAAAAATATATACTATGCATTTTTAAATTACAAAATTATGTATATAAATGTTTTAAAAAATGCTATAACATTGCTTTTATTCTAAAAGAACTTCTCCTTTTTACTTTATCATATGCAGTAACTGCTGCTTAATGTGATCATTTTGTGATCTGATAATTTTGATAACGTTAACTGATCTCCAACAAGAAATGAATAATGTCAAATTGATTATATTTTTGTGGAGATGCTTACCACATAGCTATCTATAATGATATTCCTTACTATTCACTTATATATTGTTCATACTTATATGGCTTTTTTTATTTATTGAATAAGGCTGCTCGCAGCTGTCCAAAATATCAAATGCTTGGCTCATTTTGCCATCTGTTTGACTCATTTGCCATTGTTTACCGTCATTTATTATTTAGCCTTGACTGCAAAAACTTCACGGTTTTTCAAAACTTTATAAAGAAGGTGTGAAATTTTCAATTGCACCACAGCTTTGTGTTTTCTCAGTTTAGTTAAAATTTTCAAATCAGTTGTCTTTAATTCTTTACTGATTTGATCAGTTATAATAAAATCGATGAAATATATATATTTTTTGTTTTAATTTATATAAATTTTTAAAAACAGTGTACTTTATTCAGCTAAGAAAAAATATATTAAATCTGTTAAATTTTACTCTAAACATAGGAATATTTAGTAAATATTTTGACTTTCTTGTGGATTTCAAGCTGGAATAAACATTGTCACCCCCCCCCCAAAGGATTGAATGACATATTCCATTAAAAATACACAAAAAAGATAGATATATATATATACATGAAAAGTTTATATATATATTTAGAGATAATATATATATATAGAGAGAGAGAGAGAGTTCACGAACAAAATAAGTTTTTATCCTTCTTTCATCTTTAAAAAAATTTCATTCTTAAAATAATTGTAATTATAATCCTAAGTGATTATGAGAATATACAATTAAGCTTTGGTTGAGAAATGTAGAAATATTAAGCAGCATCAAAATACTGTTTTTTGAAGTTGTAATGAAAAATATAACGAAAGTAGATGACAAGAAAAGAAATCGGAGTGAACTTTTATATATTCTGAAATAGATTTTGAAAAATCAAAAGTACTAAGTTATGATTCTTCTTCTTTTTCATGTGTAATTCTTAATTTTTTTATATGTGTTTCGATTCATATACATTCATATTCTATTCACATATTTAATATGTGTTTCTATTCATATCTGTTTCAATAAACCTAGAGTTCGCCAAATGTGTCTTACTCTTATTCAAAAACTATTATGCAAAAAAATCTTGTAGCTTTTTAGAGCAGATACTTATTATTTTTTTCTCGCTTATAATAAAAATTAGTATGATGAGAAAAACTATACTCACGGGAAATGTAAATTGCAAACTATTTATATTCAATTTAGATATTTCATTGCATACATTTTTTTTCGTGTATTGAATGAAATATCCAGCTTTGTTCCTTGAAATAATAACCATGCATTAAAAATAAGTAAAGGAAAAAAAAAAAAAAAACTAAAGGAAGAGTCACCCAGCCACAATCACTGAAGCAATTTCACCAATTTCTATTTCATGTGAAAGATCGTGATTTCGTTGCAAGTGTCTTCAATAGCCACCTACCGTCCCACATTTCCAAGAAATATCGAAAAACAATATTTTGGAATAATTGGAGCTATTTCTCCAATTTACAAATACAACTAATCAGTCAGAATTATGTATGCTTATTGCCCAAATATAATTTAAAATAACGCTTTCTATTATTATGGTAAGATGTATTTGGTTCACATGATTAAATTAAAACTATTCACAAGGTTCACGAAATGTAGGGGTCAAAGAAGGGTACTTTTTTTTATAGAAAGTTTTCTTGTGAAACTAATAACTAATAAATGCTGACTTTCTCTATTAATGAATGAAAACACTATGTAATTTCGTATCATGTTGTGATAGGATGTCGTGATGGTCTCTAGATGATCATAAACAATATCGAATGAAAAGTAATGTTTAAATAAATAACAAAATTTAAGCTGAAATTTAACATTTATTTACATTTTTGATCACGATAAGTCAGATAATAATGTAAAGACAGAATTAACTTAACCCATTGTTTATTTGTACATAGCATGTGAATATTAAAAGTCTACTAAATATCTGAAATAAATTTAATTTTTAATGTATAAATATGCATGTAGATATCCATTTGTCTTATGATATTGCTCTTGCATTTGGCAGTAGAACGGAAATATTTTAATATTTCCATCTCAAGATACCACAAAATGTCTTTGAATCACGAAATCTTTCAACCTATCAATTCTGTTAACATTTTGTCGCAGACCAGAATTAAATGCTTAGGGATGGATTCTTGTAGTCAATCAAATTTTGGAGTTCTTTACTTTTTTCCGAATTAGAAAAAAATATTGATTTTTTATTTAACTCTATAGAAGCAATTTTTAATTAACAAATATCATAATTAAGTAAAAGAACAAAACACTTATATGGAGGACCATCTTCAGAATGACTAGATTCAGATAGCAAGTGTCAGAAAAGAAAAAGAAAAAAAAAAATTAAAACTTTAAAGTAACGTTTAAAAGTATAAAATTAAAAAAACATTTTTAACATAATTTAAATATTCTAATACAAAATTCACTAGAGTTATAGACACTCGAGTCAGTCCGTCACTTTCGGAAAAGATACGGACACGCAGTGGACCACAATGACCTGTAGACAAATTTGGAACAAGCAAGAAATCCAAAGATATGTGTTCCAAAATTTAAAAGGTAAAATCTTTGTAAATCATCCGAAGGTTTAAAATTATATTGCCCTGAAAATCTCTCTCTCGAAAATAATAAGTTACAGCCCTACTTTGAAGCCGGGAAATAGTCTCATTCTTTTATTTTATAATGAATATCAGCATTATATTATACCGTATATTTAACATGTTATGCAATCTACCAGTGTGACTTTCATAATGGGGAAAAAATGCTCATCTATATTTTGAAAGTTTAAAAATGGCTTGAAAAACAAAGGGTAATTTTGAATTAGATATTAACCCAGGTGCTTTCTTCAGTAATTTATATGAAACTCTCAAGTATAAATTTTTTTAACTATAATAAGAAAAAAATTATACATTCTATCAATCGACAGAAACAAAATTTAACATTTTAAAATAAAAAATCATTTTAAATAATAAATGAACCAAGTTTTTTTTGTATAATAAAGTAAAAATAAAAATTACCTGAAGTAACAATTTTGTTAAAAGCCGAAAAGAATGAGTTATTTTCGGAATGCATTTTCACGACTGATAGCTTCCTGAACTTCATTTACTTACAGACTTTCTTTTTGTTTATTAAGAATTAGGCCTCTTAAAAAATACTTATATTTATTGTCTTAGTAATACGATAAAAAATGCTGAATAATAATTTTTAATAAGAAATTTATCATAAAAAAAAACTAGTCAGCAAAGCCATTCATATCCCCAGCCCCCAAAAATGAAAATTGATTGGAATAAAATTTTCAAGATAAATCGAATGTGGATTATAAATTGGAACTCGGAATGGGAAGGTCCTATTCATGCCTTGTATTTCACTGCCATAGATTCCCACTGTTAAAATGTGGGGAGGGGGAAAACTGAAAATGGCTTCAAAGTGAAAGTTAAACTGAGGTATGAAAAGGATTATGTAACGATAAATCAGGTGATTTTCACCATGTTTTAAAAGCGATATCGAGCTATCAGCTAAACAAATAATTTCATTGTAAACCTTTTCTTCATTTTTTTAAGGCATTGATTATTAACAGCAACTTCTTCTAAAGAGTGTGTTAAATGGCATAATTTTTTACAAATGTAGATAAAATTGATCTTATTTCGTTTATTTGTTCTTAGTATGATTTGTATATATATATATTACTATAAATATCGTTCTAAATTTATTATGAATTCTGTTACATGTTTGACTATTAGCTCTTGTATGATATTAATGAAACGCTGAAAAGTAAATAAATGAATATTTGGCAACAGAAAAAACTATCTGATAAAGCTTTTTCCGGTTTGGCAACATTCTCTTGGTGCTTGGCTCGGTGGACGCTTTCACGTGCAAAGTCGATTCAGGTATTTTGATATAGTTTAAAACATATTAAAGATGAGTTCTAGCGAATGTTACAAATGTCACAAGACCGGGCACTTTGCTCGTGATTGCCAATCGGGCGGCGATAGCCGTGGAGGTGGCTATCGTGGAGATTCCAGATCATCATCTCGAGTTTCCTGTTACAACTGTGGCCGAAGTGGCCACTTTGCTCGAGAATGCCGCGAGTCTGATAAGACTTGCTACACCTGTGGAAAAGCTGGTCACATCAGCAGAGAATGTGATCAAGATGACAGGAGGATAAGCTGCTACCAGTGTGGAAAATCTGGCCATGTATCCCGAGATTGCCAGGGAGAAAGAGAGAATGACCGAAAATGCTATTCCTGCGGAGATTCTGGCCACATCAGTCGAGATTGCCCCGAAGGTGGAAATGCTGGAGATGACGATACAGTATGTTACCGCTGTAACGAAAAGGGACATATCGCTCGCAATTGCAGTTCCAGCCGTTCTAGCAAATGTTATTCGTGTGGCGAGGTTGGTCACATTGCCCGCGAATGTGAGATGAAGGCCTAAGCCTAAGTTGCTCCCGCCTGCCTACGTTGCAGCCTTTGGTATCTTAAAGAAAATGGTCTACACTATTTGGTAAGAGCGGGAAGGAAAATAAGAAGTCCTCGACGTTCCTAATTTGGCCTTTTAAGCCTTTTTCAGAAGTTTGATTCAAGTAAAGTGCCGTAAATATTCGAAAGAGCAGAAAGGAACCACACGTTAGGACTAGACGAATGCACACAAATCAGATACGGAACTGAACTGGTCGATGTAATCTTCCATGTTTGGTATTTTTCATTCTGATCTGCTTGCATTAGAAAATTGTTTCATCATTTTGTTAGGACTTTTCATGTGGTTTTATAATTCCAGGTTGTCATCGTTCAGGAGGGATGCCAGCTATAATATCTTTTTTTTTTTTTGCAATTATCTCGGCATGTTTTTGAACTGTAACTTTTTAAAACTTAAAACAAAAATGTTGAATAATTTTGCAAGTGCGCAACATTTTTTCTTTTTGATTTGTGGGTATCCACCATTGCATACAGTGAGTGCAAATAATTTTTCTTTGTCAACCCATAGAAACTTGAAGTAACGATCTATCTTCAGGATGTAATTCAGGGTTTATAAAATTGAACCTTATTTTTGTATTTTAAATGTTACCATTATGAAAATTAATAAATCTCTTGCACTTGTTATAAATGAGTATTCCTTATTTTGTGTTGTGGTTATTTTTCTCTTTTCTGTAAAGAATTGGTGTGTTTAGTAGATTAAGTTTTCTTAGGTGGTCAAATGCTTGAAAATGGCTAATTGCTATCTGCAGAAAGACTAAGTGATTTTATGAACTTAATGGTAAGTGGAGCTGTTGCTGTATTGGAAGTAAGTTAATGAAATCCATCTTAAAAAGTAACGAGTATTTTCACTGAAATTTTAGCGTACAGTGAAATGGATGGCAAATCAAAATAAGAAGTAAGTTCAATTTTTTGCATTTGATGATTATTACCTGTTTTAAAAATGTAATACATAAGAAGGGCATTTTTTCTAAGTTATTGCTGTTTTTTTAAGTGAACTAAAAACTTCTATGCTTTCTGTTTCAAATTTTTGAAACTAAGTAATTTTATATTTGACAATCTTTTGGAGCAATGATGAACTTCTATTTAATTCATGATTTAGTTTAAAGATCTTTATGCTATTGAAATGGTTGAATTTTTGGATTTAATCTAATTTTCAGAAATTCTTTTTAAAAGAATCGGAAAAAATATTTTTTTTTTTAGTAATTTAGTAAATGATTTAGATGAACCAAAACCAGACATATATTTAATATGGGTTTCTATTTATTAGTTGATTCCAATTGATAAATTGAGTATCTTTCATTTTTTAGAGCTAAACCATGAAATATTTAATATTCTATCTGACTATGTTAAAAGTTAGATTATTATGTTTTACAAGAATTTTTAAAATATCTATATATTAACTGAAAGGGCTTTGTGTTGAAACATGTACTTATATCCATTCATGGATGCAGTAAATACTTTTTTGGATTTGACTGAGTAAATCTGGGATTATGTATTCTTTTTGTATTCTTCTAAATATTTTTGGATTAAATTTTGGAACTATTTAAAAACAATAATGCATTATTGAGTTCCATACATTATGATAAATGGAATTGCTATATTTGAAATTGTTCATTCATGATATTTAGCGAGCAGGTGCAAGGATGGTTAACTATTTTTGCAAGAAAAGAATAATTCAGAGTTGGGTATAATTTGTGCGAAAAATTTTTTCAATTCAAAATCATTTTTTTAACTTGATAAATATAAATAATTGAAGAGGATGATTGATTTTGAAAGAAATTTAAAACTTTAATTAAAAACCAGTTTGCTATGCAGAGTCTATATACAGAGTTATTTAAAATAAAGCAAATTTAAAATATTTATTTTTCTCTTGCTGTAAGCAGATTTGTAATTGGTGTAAGAAATTCTTAGAAGATTGTTGGATGTTCAAATGGAAAAGTACTAGTCTTAATTACTCATCAAATGAAATTGTTGAGCATACCTTGACCATTTCAAATGTTATCCTGGGAATATTAAAAGCAGAGAGGTTGGATTTTGATAAAAAAAATATGGCATGTGCTTAAAACCAATACCTAGTTCTAATTATCACAGCAGTGAATGTGATAACCAGAGGCAAGCACATGACAAATGTTGATTTTGATTTCCTAATAAATATCTGCCACAACAGACAAAACTCATTGAATGTATGTAATATCTATCTTCTAACCAGTAAAGATCATTTATTTATATTGTCATTCTGTAGAAATAAATATTTAAAATCTACTTTCTTATTGTATAACTGTTTTCTTTAAAATTTATAATTGGGTAATACCCAACTTGCTTTGAATATCAAAAGACTATTCAAATCTCGATGAAACAAAATACTTGTCCAATAATGTATTTAAAAAGTTATTTGGAATTGTTATTAAATTTCTTAATTATTTCATGATAAAAGTTAGTTTGTATTTGTTTAATCTTTAATGGCACAAAATAATAGGGACTAATTAAAATATTTCTAATATATATCAGTAATGAAATAACCAAAGAAATAAAAATAAGAATTCTAATGAAAACATATTAGAAGTAATTAAAGAAAGCATTTCTTTCATGCAAATAACAAAAGGCATATGTATTCAAAATTGCACGAAAATCATGTAATTTATAAGTATGTTTATAGTATATATTTCAAAAGACTTGAAAACGCTACCAGATATTTAAATATATAAAACTTTCCCAAGCAATATACACCATGCATTTATCAAATTTGTTTTCATTAAATGGTTTTGAATAAAATAAACCTTTTTCTCTTATATATTTTAGTATTTTCTTGTTGAATCTGTTTTCTTGCCTCATTTAAAATACATTTATAATATATTCAAGGATTTTCTTTGGAAGTCGTCTCCTGTAGCCTCTCATTTATAATTCTTTTCCATACTTATTTTTGTAGTTATGTCTTCTGTTTTCTTTTACTACATTGAAATTATATAAAACTTTTTATGTAACTTAAATCGCTTCCTCCTTGGCTACACTCAATTATTCTGCTGAACACAATTTATTGAAATGGAATTTAAACTGCTGTTAGAAATAAGAAAATTACTAGAGGATTTACTTGTCTAGACATGCTGTTATGTTAATAATAAAAGTTACAGATGATAAAATCTGATACACAGCCACAGAGTATTTAAAAGGTAAAAATTATTTGCTTCATACTTCAGATATAAAAGTATAATAACATTAGAAATTTTGTTTCCTTGCTGCGATACAGTTACTATTTATATGTTCATAGATATTCAAAACTAATCACTGAAAATAGATGGAAGCAAGTAATAAAATGACAAAAGAATACAATGCCAAATTTAAAAAAAAAAAAAGGTAACACACCATTTTATTTCTAGAAAGAGGAGTGTAATGAATTAATGTAAAATAAAAAAATGCAAAACTTAGCTCATTTACTATTGTTATTTATATTTAGGTTTATTCGCATACATATGAATCTGTCAATTTAAACTTAAGAACTGCACTGAATTGCTTGATACCAAAACAGATTTGTGTATCAGATAAAAGGACCAGAGATAACTTTAAATGTCCAGAAAAAGAGATGGCAATTGACAATTATGTTATAGATATCAGTGGAATTCTGAAACAAATTTCATCTGTTATGTTAATTAAGTCGTATAAATTCTGTTATTCTTAGCATTGGCATTTTTAATATTTCTGTACTAGAATTGATTTATGGACACTGCAGAATTTTTGTGTTTTAAAATTCTTATTGTTGTAACAACCATACTATTTTCCTTAATTTATGATTTGCAGATTTAATATTATGTCTTCCTAAAATAATCAGTGCTATATAGTTTTGATTAGTAAGTTTTTCAAATATCAAAATTCTGTAATCTTATAATTTTAAAGAAAAACAAAACATTGAAGAGACCAAATTTCTTGTATAATACAGCATGCATTTTGGAGCCTTAAAAATAATTTCATTAGTTAATCAACTTTTATTGCACATAATATCGAAAAGCAGCCTATTTTCTATTATGTTAACCAAGATATTAATGTCATATTCAAGATTCATCAAGTGTATTAGTGTAACCATATAAATTTGATCATACTTTCCAACTTGAGTAATCATTAAATATTTTAGTTGATTATAGATCCTAAATGAGATTTGAAGGATTTAAAAAAGAAAATTATGCTAATCTTTTAATTTTTGCGAAGGAAATTTCTAGTTTCGCCTTTTCATTTTTAATTTGAATCTTTCACATTTTATTTTTTTTTAATATGTGAAGAATAGAATTTATATTGAATACAAAATTTTGAAATTTATTTGAGTAAGATTCATACAAAAATAAATAAGTTGTGATTTTGTGCAATAAGCCATTCTATGATTAAATGTTAAGTACTGCTCTGAAATTTTGAATATCGTTTTTTTTCTTCAAATAACCATTTACTGTGGCATATATGTATAATAAATTTATGATTTAATGATTTGAGTTCAATTTTCATATATGTAAATAAATTAATTGTAAAATAAAGTTTTGAAATTCAGGTAGTATTAACTACATTCTCACTAAGATCAAAGTTAGAATTTACGGAAAAGCTGAAAAACAGTTTTTACAAATAATACTGTAAATATGTGTGTCATAGGCACCAGTTGCTTTATCTTTGTTTGGAACTTCAGGAATCTATTTCTTCAAAATCTTTGTGAAATTGATATATTCTTGTCCAAATGTAATCATCATTTCAACTATTTGACAAGCTGGAAGTCCAAAAATGTATAATGTAAGCATTTTGTATCGCTCCTTTATTTTTAAAATAAAAGAGCAAAAATTCAACATTTGGTTTGTCATTGTAAATGTTAAACCTCACAATGTTGATAACAGAAAGGGTAAGTTTTTTTTTTTATGATAACATGTTAACAAATTTGATGAGCTAAATGGTACTATAATGCCATTTAAGGGTCTTAAACAATTGTATATTGATCGATGATTATAACATGAACAATCATTTTATAATGACAGTTAAAAATAAGAGCTATGAAAAAAATTATAATTAATGAAATTACATTTTATTTAATGTGTTACATGTGGCTGTTTTAACAAAAGTTAGCATACTTTTAAGTTATGAATTTAGAAGATCAAGAAGCTCATCTTATTAATTTTATGTAAGAATTAGATCTACTTTGGTTTTTAAAGGTAATTTAATGTATAAATTTGAATATCTTATTCAAATTTTTAAAAAATCTGTAAAATATGATTTAAAATTAAATATAAGTTAATTTATTCTGTCTCTAAAAAAACTCTCTTACAGTTTTTTAAAATCAGCAATAAATATATTAATTATACAAAAACATTAAAATATCTTGGAATTACTTATGATAATTGAATGATTTGGTACTTTCCAACTATTTATATATTATTAGAGAAAAAGTTTTGGAATTTGAGAAGCTGAATAATTTGACATCCAAAAGAAATATGGAAAGTAAAGCCCTCAAATATTGAAAAAAATATATAAAATTATATGAGAAAACAAAACATTATATGGGATTGAAATTAAAGTTGAAGACAATATCAAAGAAGAACAAAGTTAACAAATACTAAAATTTGCTCTTTTAAATTGTCAAAGAACAGCAATTCAGAAGTGTCTTCTAATTGATATCATTGTAAAAGAAGTAAGAAAATTTCATCTTTTCATTAGAGTTCTAATTAAAATAGACGATAAAGAAATATACAACAATGGTTTAAAAGTTTCTTAGAATACACTTCTCGCTTTAGAAAATATCACCATTTCTTGGACAACAAATAGCTTTTTACAAAGAAAAACCAGATCAATGTCCTTTGCATAATATATATTGATAATATATAGCAGCTATATATTGATTTGTAATTTTGTACTGTTTCCACATTTTTTAAAAGTTGCATATTAATTTTAGATATGTTACTTGCTTTTTTATTATTATTATTTCTTAATTGTATGTTAAACCTTATTATTTGCTTTTATTGTATGGTCCATTTTGTAGCTACTTATATTTTTATTATTAGTCTTACACTTTTATTATTTTACATCATATTTTGTATATTTTTCACTTTTATATTTTTGTTAGTTAGTTTAAAATTATCTATATGTTTCATACACTTCATATTTTCTAAATTCTATTATTACTGCAGTTTTGATATGTTTTAAAACCTTATCTGTTGCATTTAAATTCTGTTTTATATTTTATTGATGCTATTAGAAATTATAAGCGGTGAATCTCAAATTATCCATCATATCTGCCTGTATTCATTTGATTGAAAATTGCCTGCATATGATGTGCTATGGATTGTTTGTTTCTTTATTTAGGATTTCCCTTAGTAGGTGTTATAAATGTGCCTTAACCAAATAAGACATTTGTAGATATCATGAATTCTTCAGTTTTTTGTTCAGAATCAGGATTCTCATTTAGTTTTGCTAACTACTTTATTCTGTTACTTTTTCTTAAAAGTTCAAAATTTGTTTATTATAGCCTTACATTTGAATTGTATTCTTGCAATTAGTGATTTAAAAAAATGAGCAATATTTTTCATCGTTTAATAGAAACAAAAAGTGTGTTACAAATTTTTAATCATCATTTGAAGATACAGGAATTTCCTTTTTATGACAAGAAGGAATAGGAAAAGGTTTAAGAATACATCTTGAAGATTATTTCAATAAATGTTAAATCATTTATATTCATAGTTATTGCTTTAAATTTCCTTATGATAAAAGGTGTAATTGTAAGGACTATGATGAAAGATAGATCTAAAGTTAAACTGAAATGGAGAAATTTATTGCCAAGACTGAAAAATAGAAGGAAGAGTATTTATTGTATTCTTATTTTAAAATACTTATTGGGATTAATTATTACAAGTGGATACTTTTTAGTTAATGCATAAATGAAGTGAAATAATGATTATTTACTTTAAGTTTGTCTGCCTTTGATTCAATAGGCTGAAGAACCTGAATCAGTTTATTGTCCTTTCCCCCTGATTATTTTTTTAACCAGCATTTTTCAAAAACTTATGAACTAATATTTGCTTTAGCAGTGGAAGCTTTAAATTCGCTTCCAAGCGTAACACATTTAGAGTGAATGACTTCTAGGAAGACATCTTTTCCCCTAACATTAAGCTAACTCAGAGCAGTGGAAACTAACACTAAAGCTAATTTAAGTGTTCCAACTTATAGTTAGTATCTGAAGCCCATTTACACTCCTCGATATATCGTTGAACAATTAAAAGGTATAAAAAGGATATATATTAGAACAATTAACAGAGAAAGCAAACAAATATTCAAAGATTTCCTGTTTTAAGCTGATCGTATTACTGAAAAGAACTGATTTGCATGTTAATAGCTTTTTAGGAGAATTTTGTATGAATGTCTTATCATGTTTGTAAATGCGTGCATATCAAAACTGTGTTGAATGAATCTTATTGATCGTTCAGATTGATTCAAATGCAAGTTATTGAATCTGATATAGAACTACTTACAAAATCTGGTAATTTGCATTTATATTGACAATGTAATGTCTTCATATAAGTATGTTAAATAATTTTGGTTATTGTTTTTTTCTGGATTCCTAAATGCAAAGAGAAATGAAATAGGCATATCATTTATCTCAGCAAAAATTTATGAAACAATACATGTCTGGATGTAGCTGTGTAATGTTTAAAATATTACACTGCCTAATATTGATGTTTTGAAAACGGTTTTATGATTGCAACCATCTATCTACAAATTTCCATCTATTTGCACACACCATACACACACACACAATTCATTTAAAATTAATGAACCCATTTGTTTTAAAACATTTATGAGTATACTCTTGTATATTAATATTTTTGAAAGAGAAAAGTAATCTGAGAATAATTTTTTTAAAAATTATTATTAAACAATAATATTGATCCTATACTACTATAATTGATTCTGTGATATATTTGCAATCTGCCATTTTAAGCAATAATGTGTTGTGTTCAATTAAAATTATTATATTATTATTCATTTATTGATAAGTACAGTGAAAATTAATTATATACTTTTAACCACAGCAACTTTCATACAAAAACAGAATTTTTTAAAGAAGAACATTTAGATGATGTTTTAATGATTAAGATATTTTTTGTGAAATAGTATAAATCCAGAATGTGCTGATCCAATATATACTTGTATATAAATTATTATTATTCAAGATATAGTTGATTATATTAATTGGCATTTCTTAAGATTTTTAATGTTTTTTTTTGTACATCTTTTGCATAATATATATATTTTTTATTTTCTGAATTAAAAGCCAAAACATAAAACTCTTATTATTTTAATTTAAAAATAGTTTAAATACTATTATTGCATCCCCCCCCCGTTCTTCAGTTTATGTACACAAAGTAATATGTACACTGGATTCCTTTACAGAATCAACTCTAGAGCTTGCCACATAAAAACTATTTTTCACATTATATGGAGTTAAAATTATGTTGGATAGATTTAACTTAAAGAATTAAAATGCCTTTAACTGATGTAGAAAATCAATTTAAATATAAAGGTAGCCTATTTTGTGATCTAAAATCTAAATTTCATATTCATTTGTAATAGTTTTTAAAATACACGAACGTTATAGAATAATATTTAATATTCACTGTAAAACACTGATTATTTTACTTGTAGATTGTCTGAGAGTGTCCTGATAAATATTTGTTCTCTTCAATCTACCGCTTCAAATTAGTTGTTTTTTTTTTAAATTTTAATCGTGTGTACTTGAAAAATAGAAAGAATGATGGAAATGAAAATACAACTAAAATTGGCAGATCTGGTTTAATCTCTGTTTTGATCAAGGAGAGGCTGAGGGATATCGCAGTGGCCTGGTGGTAAGGTTTTGGCTCCGGAACCGGAGGGTTTCAGGTTCGAGACTGATTCCACCGAAAAACCGTAGTGTACGCGGGTATGGAACACATTAAATCCGTCGAGGGGGCAAACGTTCTCCCGCTGGTGTGGCGTGGAAGTTAGAGAGGGGGTGTCAGCTCGGGTGTCTTCCTCATTATCTGACCACTGCTTAAAATTAGGAGGTTCGTCAACAAATAGCCCTAGTGTTGCTTTAAAACGGGATGTTAATATAACTAAAGGAAAAGGCTGAAACTTGGTGGAAAGTTGATAATAAGAATTAGTACTTTCGATGTTCTGTATATTAAATTAGTATAAAAAATACTGGTTTCAAGAGAAGGATCGAAATATTAGCTTAATTTATGTAGATGTTTTGGAATAAATTATATTCTATGAACTGAAAAGATTCTCTGAAAGACTTCTTGGTGACAGACAATAATTCATTACTTATTTTCTGAGAATCAATTATTTTTGAAAATATAAATTATCCTGGCATTTATAGTGCTCCATTCCATTCTTTTATGCATGACAAGGTTTTTCTCACATGTATGACATATTTTATTTTAGTTCAGTTGGAAATCTATATGAGATTTTCACAAAACGTGATTTTTTTAAAGAGGAGAAAGGTCAATTTAGGTATTTTATCTTGTTGAAGTCTATTATCAAAATGAATTATTGATTTAAATTAAAATATCAAATTAAAACTACCACTGATGAAAGTAACTTTGAAAAAATTCTGTGCTTGCATGCAGTAATAAGCAAATAAAATATTAAGTGATGGCAGTTTTTTTTAAAAAAAAAATCGGCACTTGTGTATTAAATGCATGCCAACGATTAATCGCCAAAAATGTCAAACTTATTGCAACAAATGATTAATCGCTAAAGTTGTTCATATTATTCTATTGACTACATTCGCCAATACGGCGAAGCCAAACGTTCGTCAATGGCATGTGATTAATGTGCATGTATTTTAATATACTAGCTGCCTTTGGCGACCAGCCGTTTCGCCAATCTTAATGTTCGTTAAAATTTTAATAATTAAATATTTTATGCAATTCCTTCTTTAATAGCTTCTTCAGCAAAAAAATTTTAAAACTTCAAATTTTGATGGTCATGGCCTTTAGTCATAAAGTAATATGTATCTCTCTAATTTTCTGTCAGCTCCCGTAGAATTTATGTCTTAAATTAAAGTGGAAAGGATTAATCTGTAATTAATATAATAATATTTTTTAATGAAACAAAGCATTTTTTTATAATATGATTACTGAAAACAGAATCACTGAGCGTTTAAACTTTATGGGCACTAAAGAATATTTTTCTTAATTTATGTAATATCTCAACAATTTGTCAACAAAATTTTCTCAGATTCATCATGAGCAGATCGATTAATTAAGAATGCCTACTTTTAAATGCATCAGACACTAAGAAAATAAAACGAATCGTTTAAAATAATCGGTTGAAAACAGGTTAAATAAACCTACTTAAAAACTTAACACTATAAACATATGCAAAAAATATATAACTACCATAAATACAATTTAATTACACAAGCATATAACTAACCTAAAAATAATCCGTTCATAATAGACGTCAACAACCAGGACACAATGCGCATGCGTGAATTTTCATCGCCAGTTACGGTAACGCAAATGCGTGAATTTTTCTACACCAGTTGAGGTAACGTTATGCAGATTAGAAATTTTTAATTTCCTTTATTCTGTTTTATTTTAATTCAAAAGTACTTCAGAATGAATCCGAAAGATCGATTAATTAGCAATGTTTAATTTTAAATGCATCAAACACCAAGAAAATAAACAGAATCTTTTGAAATCATCGGTCGAAAATATATTAAGCCTAACCTCATTAGTGTGGGGAAAAAACTGAAGCCTTACTCATTTGGCGGTGGGGAAAATGAAAAGAGTTTTTGGCGGGAAAGTTAGTTTTTAATTAATAATTAAAATGCCAATTAAAAATTCAAAAAATGAGACCCCAGGTGCACATTTCCGACCTTCAAGGTATACATGTACCAAATTTGGTAGCTGTAGGTCAAATGGTCTGGCCTGTAGAGCGCCAACACACACACACACACACTGAGCTTTTAAGTATAGATATCTAATTTTCTTCGCAAATTGTGATGAGATACTTCAAAGAATATTTTGATTTTTGTTTCTTGCCTTTTTATAATTTTTCAGTACTATAAAATGAAACTTCTTAAATTCCACTTTTCTCTCCATTGATGCAGTAGAAATGCTTCATGACTTCACCTATGCACAAAACTTCTGATCCTGAAACTATGTATTCAAATGCATACAAAAATATTCGTTCTGGGAGATCGCTGCGTCGTTTAATGTTTTCAGTTTTGAAATAGACAATTAGCCGATTCTTCTTTATCAACCACTACTAACGATTGACGGGCTTGCAATTTCTTCCTTCCCTTGTAAAAAAACATCCGGAAGTTATCTCTACCATGCAATAAGGCTCAAATTCTTTGGTTTGGACGAGAACGGTGTAGATTGGTTTAAGCAGACAACTAAGCTGCCAATTTCGCTTGAAATATATTGAACAAATTGCTATCGCTTGCGATTGAATTACAAAGGCAAAATGGCTTAAAAAAAGCATCTGAGATTTAAAGACAAAACTAAACTTTTAAAATAGATATAAAAGTTATCTGAAACGTGTCAACTCAACAAGATGCACCGCAATTGAAAATTTCTCATGTGCTTCTTTGTATTTATTTATTTATTTTTGTGATTTAAATAATAAACATTGATGATTCCGACGAGGACGAATGTTTTGAAGAAAGGCTTCTAACTATTACTAGAATGAGTCTAGCACCTCACAACTTTGAAACCCCTCATACAGTATTATTCAACAAATAAAAAAAAAAGAAAAGATAAATGAACTGTTAAGGAATAATTGTCTATATGCAATAACAGCTGTGAAGTCATTGACTATAATTATTTAATCATATCACTGACTCTCCGACCTGCCTCGGAGGAACATGGATAACAAAAACTGAATGACCGGACCGGAATGAACATTGGCGGAAACTGTGGTTGAGTGCTAAGGGCCATCATCGCCCACGGTACATCCCTTCCCTTAGGAAGTATGTCCCGTCATCGATGGAAGGAGCCAGACCCCCACCTTTTCGTGTACCCTCCAGGGCGGCGAGAACCAACCACTATACCGGAAGCTTCTCATCCTCATTTTGAGATGCCCCCAGGGTTAATCTTACTTTGGGAAGCCGAAAGGGAAATTCTCTATGGAAACACTTGGGAGCCCTGAGCATGCGGAACATAGTCTATTGTGTTTGGCAATCCATCACTGCTAAGTGATTTCAAGTTGTCTTCGTATATCTTACTCTTTTTCGAAGTTTGTAACTATTGCTGAGAACCAGTGTACAAGCTGCCTCTCAATATATCAATAAAAAATTAATCAATGATAAAAGTATCTCTTCTGCTAAGTTTTATTTATTTGGAGTATTTTCAGAAAATATTGCGAATAAACTATTTTTCTTTTTTCTTAATACTAAAGAATTGAATAGCAGGCCTCTCTGCCATTCAGTTCATTTCCCCTCTGAATTGAAAGCGGGAATTTAACGATGTTGAGGAAATGTAAAAAGGATATGAATGCCCCCTGCTGCTTTTAATTATTAGTATGTGCATTTGATTCTTTAATGCAAAAAATGGGGTACGTGAATTAAATACTTTTGATGTTGATACTATTTATTCTTGCTACCCCATTAGTTAGATTTGTGGTACTGATTTTAATGTTATTTAATCTTTAACCAAATTCTGGAATCTAAGAATCGTGTTAAAGAGATACGTGATATTTTTTACACCCTTTAAGTTTTTAGGAGAAACTGTCCCACCTCGGTGTTTTGCTTTGGAGAAAACCTGCCTGCTTTCAGTGGACAATTATTGCTAAAATGTTTTTTTCTCTACTAGTGTTTGAATAATGTCCATTAAGATCACAGTCAAAGGACAGGTCGCATAGCTTTTTTTCTCCGCTTAATATTCTACAATCATGCCATGCCTAACCGTTAAACAGCTGATGTCAAAGCCATCTTAACAAGTTTGAGCATTCTGGACTGAATCTGGATATTTTGACCCCCCCCCCCCTATCTAAACCGAAGCTAGGAATTTGAGTATGTGTGATCCTAGGAAAATACATAATAAGCAGTATCTAACATTCTTTAATATAGCTCTCTGAAAAGCGAGTCAGTCTGATCGTGACCTCCGAGAGACAAGGCCTGCTGGCTCTGCTACTCGCTCCTGCGTGAGTCATCACTGCTAGGCGATCGAGAAGCCGGTTAACAATCGTCACTGCACGTTTCCTGCGCGAAGTGAACGACGGCTCGCTTTTATAAGAGTTTATTTTTTTTTCTATATTTATATTTATTTCTTGATCCAAGATGGTGTTATATTGAAATAGATGAGATGCAAAAGCAAGTTTAGGGTACAAATTATTGAATCTGTTACTGTTAAGCCTATTTGTTCATCACTTCTGTTTTAACAGCAAAATATAATTACGATTTAATTTTTCAATATTATTTGTTCTCTCAATAATGTAGCGTTGATTAAGAATGAACTTAATGAAACAAGAATAAATAGCTGTAATCTATTTATACAAATTCTCTATTTCTTTTTGTCAAAAATCGAATCGATTTTTAGACTATCATTTGTTTATCTATGATAGCCCTGTCAGGCTTCTTACTTATTCGATTCTTATTCATAATTTTGGTATAAAAATTCTGTTTAAATAAGTTCTTTATTAAATTTTTTCATCAATTAATATCAAGCTTATCTTTTATTTACTATTTAGTTACATACAATTTGTAAAGTTGCATCCATTATCTCTTAAGTATTTTTAATCATGACAGTGAGTTTTATTTTTAAAGTTACAATGTAGATTAATATCACTATGAATATCTATAAACAAAGAAATTTATATTACTTTATTTAAACTTTTATTTTAATTGAATCATTTATTTTTTTCGTAAATTAACTTTAACTTTTCTTTTTTACAAAAAAAGATGCCATATAAATCCTCAGTTCTAGCTTGCCGTGGAAATTATGATGAAGAAAATAAAATCGCTGTTTTTGGATATCCCACTGATAAGACTTTAAAAGAGAAATGGCTGCATGCAATTCCAAGAAAAATTTTTACCATTACAAAGAATTCTAAAGTTAGCAAAAATTAGCATTAATAATTAATACGTTTTAATATTTTGAAATAGTTTTAATTATTTTTAGGTGTAAAATATTATATTTTGTGTTTGTTACATTCTTAATTTTTGTAAAAAAATTTTTTAATGTCATTCTGATTAATCAAAATTTATTTAAGATGCATTAATTTTAGTTCGATCCTAGCTTCACAATTTTGTTAATGTAAAATATAGGCCACTCAGATTTTTTTTAAATAAAGCATGAAAATAACTGATTTTTAAGCAGTAGTTAGAAACATTTTTAGAACCTAAAAATTTTTTTCCCTCTTGATTTGTAGGTTTATAAATATAAAAAGTTATTCTACATGATAGCGAATTTTTTCTTTTTTTTTCTTCTTTCAGGTATGTGAAAGACATTTTAAAGATGATGAAGTGCTTTAGAGAACTTTTATCTATAATGAAAGTACTGAGGAAACATTATCTGCTCCCCTGAAGAAGCCCAGGCTGAAAGAAAATGCTGTGCCAAGTATTTTTCCTGGATGCTCAACATATTTGTCATCATCAACATCCACAATTCGAGAGAGTCCTTCAAAAAAGAGGCAACGATTAGATTAAGTTCAATTTGAACGTTCCATAATTGAAAGCTTAAATTCCAAACAGAACTATGAGAGCAAGACTGCATTTACTAATTTTAATGAATTAAAAAAAATGTATTAAAGACCTTTTCTTCCTTTTGGACTATTATTGAAAAGAATGAATTAGTATCTATGCAAGTATTTGATAATTTAGAGAATTGACGAAAATTTTCGAGGAAGCATAACGCTATACATCGCAAGTTACGCGTTATGTTAATCTCCGTTCTTCTCGGAGCGTCCACCTAGCCGTGATGACTCATTACAACAGCCAGCAGGCCTTATATCTCGGAGGTCACGGTCTGATGCATTACTATCTGCTTCATCATTGATAATGTTGGCAACTTCTGTTATTCGTATGATTTTTCTCATTGATTGTCGTTGTATGAATATTTTTTTCACCGACATATGTGTTTATGTAACTCTAGGATATCAATGGCTTAGTTAAATGAATCTCTTGTCCAAAAATCAAAATAGAGAAAACATTTCCAAACTCTTCTGGGCTATATCTCAATGAATTCATTGGATAAACCGGTCCTGTACGTTACGCAGAATTTTTTTTATAATTGACTTCTGATGGAAAATTCCGATTCACACCCTATTAGTACAAAATGCCGAACAACATTGTTCGGTATCTACTCGACATTGGCCGGCATTCAAAACATCGAACAACTTCGTGGGGATTTCGTAAAATATTTGGTGCTAATAGGGTATGCAAGTGTTAAATAAAGTTATTTAATAAAATGACATTTTAATTTGATAATTTTACAGTTTCATATTGCAATAAATCTGTTAATCAATTATAAATATAATAAGAGCCAAGGAGAAGGATAAATGCCCCAAATATCAGTTTCGAAGGAACAAAGTAATAATATTTTTATTTCATTTTGAGTGCCAAATATAATATGGGACATCGTATGCTCTTGCTGTGCCTTTGGGTGGCAGCGGTTTTTCTGCTAGCATTTCTTGATCCATTTGTAGTCGTGACTAATCTCTTGGTAATAGCTTGTACAAACGATTGAATGTTTCATTTCCAGCAGAAGCAAAATTTGGCAAGTGATTTGTTTCTTATACAAGCAATAATTAAATGTAGCTTAAAAGATGAACTTTTTAAAATTTCTACTGCCATCTTAAACTCTCTGGTTTGGGTGCGTTTTGTCTTGATTCAGTTCAGTATCCGTAGAATATTAGAGACATTAGTGCTTTTGTATCAAATTTTAAGGTCAAAGAAATGATTATCTTTTAAAAAAAACGATAAATGGATGCACTTTAATGATTATTAAAGATTTAATAAAGCTGAAGACTTGCAAACTGAATACCATGAAAAAATATTAAAGGAATAATGCAATTTCATGGAGTTTTTTTTTTATTAGCATCATGGCATGCAATGCATTGACAATGATCAGCCACGCTTAATTTTTTCTTATTCTGTTCTCCGACTTTAAATTTCAAACTTTAAAAAGAAATGATTTTAATTACAGAATGAAAGAAAGGCGAAGGAAAAGATCCTTATTTCGTGATTATCTATCTCGATTATTACATTTTTTAATATCTGAATTTAACAAAAGTAGTTTTGTTGGTATAACATTTACAATATTTTAATGTATTGCAAACTGAATATCATGATGAGTTTTATGATCTAAAGAAGTTTTATAAGGCCGAATATCCAATCAGTATTCAACAAACAAAAGATATTTAAAATAAACAAACAATAATGCATTTATGTTCTAAATTCAATTTATCCGGACCTCCCAAAATCTAGTAGCTGAGTTTCAGTTATCCTAGATTGATTTTCCCTTCCATTTACTAATGACAGCCTCATTTAAACTACCAATCGAGCATATTTTTTCAGTTTCACTTTCCAGGCGAGAAAAGTTCCTGCTGTTAAGGTGTTCAGTTGAATCTGCGAGGCCGACCGCCCCTTTCTGTGATTTCCGTCAGCTGACGTTTCCCAAAATCATCATGACTAGAAAACTTTCGTAGAATTCTGCTATAAATTTTTATCTATTTCTAATAATATAACAAGACACTAATAAAATTATTTTAGATTTTATTGTTGACTGACATCTATTTTGAAATGTCTCAGTACTTTCAGACAGCGTTATTACAAATATGCATACTTTTTTTTATCGACAAAAGTGATATGACAGGGTTGTTTTCTTTTATGGACTACTCTTCCAGATAAAGAGAAAAAGAAAAGATTTGAATCTGTAGTGAATATTATTAGAAATCTTTGCCATCCATTTTCTGGAAACTTTATATTTTATGCTGTTTTCTGAAAAGTCACTTCTTTTATAAATGTACTAGCCGCCTTTGGCGACCAGCCGGTTCGCCAATCTTAATGCTCGTTAAAATTTTAATAATTAAATATTTTATGTAATTCCTACTTTAATAGCTTCTTTATTAAAATATTTTAAAACTTCAAATTTCAATTCACTCATAATATTATAAAGGCCTTCAGTCATAACGTAATCTGTATCTCTCTAATTTTCTGTTAGCTCCCGTAGAATTTATACTTTAAATTAAAGTGGAAAGGATTAATCTGCAATTAACAATTAATATAATAATATTTTTTACTGAAACAAAGTATTTTTTTGTAATATGATTACTGAAAACAGTCACTGAGCGTTTAAACTTTATGGGCACTAAAGAATATCTTTCTTAATTTATGCAATATCACAAGAATTTGTCAACAAAATTTTCTCAGATTCATCATGAGCAGATCGATTAATTTGCAATGTTTAATTTTAAATGCATCAAACACTAAGAAAATAAAACGAATCGTTTAAAATAATCGGTTGAAAAAAGGTTAAAAAAATTACTTAAAAACGATTTACTTAAAACTATAAGCAAATACAAAAAATATATAACATAAATACAATTTAATTACAAAAGCACACAACTAACCTAAAAATAATTTAAATCAAGTCAGCAATCAGTCACAACAATCAAAACACAATGCGCATGCATGGATTTTCAACGCCAGTTACGGTAACGCAAATGCGTGAATTTTTTCTACGCCAGTTGGGGTAACGCTATGCAGATTAGACATTTTTAATTTCCTTTATTCTGTGTTATTTTAATTCAAAAGTACTTTAGAATGAATCTGAAACATCGATTAATTAACAATGTTTAATTTTAAATGCATCAAACATTCAGAAAATAAACAGCATCGTTTGAAATAATCGACCGAAAAATCTTAAGCCT
>JAPMOR010045485.1:6370-39753 GCA_026543865.1 Argiope aurantia | reverse complement strand
ACATCAGTTTTTATGAACACCATTCTAATCATCAGCTTCTATGAACATCATGAAGCTCATAGATGTTCATTATTGAGTATCTATGAACATCATAAACGGATTCTTTTGTAATGAGTCTTATTCTTATCATTTACTATTTCCCCTGCGAACTAACTGACCGTCTCTCTCTTTCTGTCTCTCTCTCACACACACAAAAGCCAGTTCATTTCAATTCGAAAGTGTGTCCCAAGAAAAGCAGAATTCTACCTGATTGCATTCTGAAGAAAGCAAGGACGAGCTATTATTATATTTATACTTAAAGATTCACTCATCCATAAAAAAAAAATATCGAACAGTTTAATAAAAGAAAAAAATTTTTATTGTTGGAGTGTTATGAAACAAATTACCTACACCACCTATGAAATTGCAAGATCTTTTCTACAAATATCAGTACCTTTAGTGGCAGAATGATCTATATTGATCAATAATGTCGATGATAAACTATTCAACATGGCACTTTGCCCGTGCAAAAGCTCGCGAAAATCTAGACGGGAAATAGGTTTGGTTCCGTCTGTGTGTGAATTTCACCTCACGCAGAGTGAATAGACAGGTGCAAAGTGCAGTGTGATTAGAATCTAAAAGCATCCATCGTGCAGCTCATGATTTTATTATGTTGTACTGAAAATCTTTGGTGAATTTGAAAACGTGAAGTTCTAAAGTATTCATTTATAAAATACGCGATGCAAATTTCACTAAACGCTTCTCAAATATGTCTAATATTAATAAATAACATCACAAATATTCCAATTCATATTAGAGGAAAAAGTCAAATTTGCTTTTTAATTAATATAATGGAAGTTTTGTATTTAATAGAAATGCTATATGCAGAACCTTTTTCAGAAACCTTGGTATTCTATAAAATTTGTATAAATCGAATAAAACTTTTCGTTTACAAATTATGTATATCTATTACAGTCAAAGAAGCTCATTAAGAAGAAATATAAATTAAATAAAAGTGGAACAAAAACTGTTTTTCCAATTCTTATTGCAGTAAACTTCTCGGGAAAGTGGAAGTTATTTAAGAACCATCGGAAGTGCTCTCCCCCAAATTTTCTTACCTAATCTCTAATAAACTTGTTATGCTAGAGAATGCCTCGCATGGCATTGGCTCACAATAGTTACGAAATGTTAACTTTGGCCAGAATTTAGCATTTTTACTGAATCTATCGTGTCATCCTTGGTGAGTTATTAGACGATTAATCCCTGAAATGCATTAATAGTGCTCAAAAATCGAGTTTGTGTTGAAGATACGCTTTTCTCAACCGATTAAAACAAACATTTGACACAAAAATTGTATTTGTAGTCTAAAAGTCCATATTAAATTTGATATATTTAAGTCACTGCATTTTTGAATGATCGCGTTTACTTGTTTCTGAAAGTACAGACCGACAGACAGTTAAACCGTTATTGAATTTCGCTCAAAATATGACGGATTTCTACTCTATAGATGTTAGATCTCAGCACCGAATCTTATCTATCTAGCTATTTTCGTTTTGTAATTATCGTGTTAACTCATATTCGAACTGACGGACTTCCTCTGTATAGATTTTACTCAAAACGTGAAAGAAATCTGAAATTTGGTGTGAAGATTTTGGTGTGTTGGTACCAAATTTGGTGTGTTTGGTACCAAATTTCAACCGTTGAGCTGAAAGCGTTTTTGAGTTATATTTGTCGCAGACAGAAGGGCATTTTCCAGAAATGTGTGTTTCGAATTCAGGGAGGTCTGAAAGAGAAATTCGTCAAAATCTCGAGTTCGAATTTTTTTTTGCGATTATTATTCTTTCACTATACTATGTACATGAGAAAGCGAAAAGCAATAAATACTTGTCTGTCTCCTTTTACTTTGGATTCACCTAAATGGTGAAGCTCTAATTAAGATACGACACAGAAAGCGAGAGGAAGAATAAAGGCGCATAAAAAATGATGGAATTTCGACAAGTACCGCATCAACGATTTTGAATCTTTACTTATAATAAAGATGAATGTGCCTTTGCGCTCTACAGACTAAGCCATTTCACCTAAAGCTCCAGAACTTATCACGTTATTTATTGGAAGGAAAAGATGCTTCTCGGAGTGAATTTTAATTAATTAAAAATCAAACGAAATGCTGATGTTATTCCGTGATAATATTTGAAAATATGACAGCAGAAAAATGATTGTTACATCATCTTAAAATTAAAAAAAAAAAATTCTTCCTATAATACCTGTTACTTTAACATGTAATATTTTTTCAATTTTCAAAAAATGTTGTAAGCATGTTTTTTGACAATATATTTCACACAAAATAAAAATAAAATTCAATCTGTACAAGCACACACACTTCCATAAAATTATTAGCTTTTATCAGCGTGTTGTCATACCACTGAATTGGTTCGCTTTGGTTTAATGGCAGAAGAGTCAGTTTGACCATACTGCGCCAAACATTCATTATTTTTTAAATCATGATAAAAAAATCATATTAAAAAATGATGCTAATAAAATTAGATCATTTTTAAAAGTTGAATTTCACTAAGAAAAAAACAACAACATTAGGATTGGCCCCGTTGATGTCAGTTAAAGCAGCGCTATGTGCACCAGAATGAACTTGTCTTTGAGTAAAAAAATCCTTGCATGCAGCGATTCTCAACCTATGGCGCGCGCCCCCCTAGGGGGGCGCGAGCACACTATAGGGGAGGTCGCAAGACTATCCAAAATAAAATATTTAAAAAAAATTGATCAATTGACAGAAAGGAAAGCACACATACACATAGAAAACAAAATACATTTCGACATATTTAATAACTTGTTAAAGTAAAACAACTTACTAAATCAAAATTTACTTAATTAAAACATACTAAATTAAAAACAAATTTAATAATTATTAGCGACTTCCTTTGGCCTGTCTTTCAGAGCAAAACTTTTCGATGGAAGGCTTAATATTAGAAATAGCCAATCTCAGTTCTGTTTCTATATTTAGCCGAGATCTGTATTTTGTCTTCAAAGAAGCCACAGCATAAAATCCAGTTTCACAAAGGTAGGATGTTGAAAATGGTAATAGAATGCGAAATGCCTTTGTTTTTAGTGCAGAAAAATCGTCCTCTACTCCTGCCCAAAATTCAAATAGTGATTTATTACTAAATTGTCTTTTAGTTTCGCCACTTGTAGAGAAGTCTATAAATTTTTCTTCCTCATCAATTGAGAGTCCTTCGGGAGTCTTATGAAATGAATCCCTAACCCACTCGTAACTTGCTATCAGTTTATCGCCAACAAGAAAATACCTTTTAAAATTCTTTGCCAGCATGGCTAAATGATTTTCAATGGTTACAAAAACAACTTTTGCATGTTCTTCTTCAGCCTTGTAAGTTTTAGTACAATCATCCACATTTGCAAAAATTGTTAGGTTTTTTTGCTTTAAATTTCTGTTCCACAATTCCAATTTTCTACAAAAAGCATTAACTTTATCACTCGTATCCAACATATGTCTATTTGCTCCTTGGAGTTGAAGATTCAAGTTATTTAATTTCTCGAATATGTCGGCCCAGTAGTTCAATTTCATCACAAAGAAACCATCGCGAAAATTCTAGGCCTCCAGTCTGTTTTCTTTTTCTAGGAAAATGATGATTTCTTCTCTTAATTCATAAACACGTTGCAAAAATTTCCCACGCGATAACCATCTTGCCTCGCAATAAAATAGTAACGCTGAATGTACTGAACCTATGTCTTTACAAAGTACGGAAAAAATTCTCGAATTCAGGGGTCTCATTTTTATATAATTTACTACAGTTACAACCGTACTTAACACAATATTCAGACCAGGACTTATTTCTTTCGAAACCAAAGCTTCTCTGTGAATCATACAATGTATCCAGACCCACTGATTCGATTTTTGTTTTACAAGTTCTTGTATACCTTGGAATCTTCCGGACATTGAACGAGCACCATCGGTGCATATTCTGACGCAATTTTTCCATTCTATGTTTGTCTCATTCATAAAATCATTTAAAATAGCAAATAATGCGAGTGCTGTTGTTTTGAGTTCTATTGATTTGCAGAAAAGTAGTTCTACTACTGACATATTATCACAAAATCGAACATAGGCAATTAAATGAGCATCTGTTGCTTCATCAAGCTGTACTGAAAACAATTTGTCATGCAACTTCGAGAAAAGTTGACAGTGTACATCTCCAGCTATATCACCAATTCGACGAGCACCAGTATCATTTGAAAGAAGTATGGACTTGCAATAGTTTTGAAAAATTATCGCCAAATATAGTTTCTGCAATCTCAATTGCTGCTTGCAAAATAAGCTCTTCACCAATGGTGTGAGAGTTTTTACATCTGGCTATTTTATATGAAATTTTGCAAGATGCAATTAAAGCTCTTTTATTCACAAAGTTTCTTTAAAAAGTAATTTTTGCTTTTTATATGATTTTAATTTTAATTCGAAGAATTATCTAGGTTTGTTGTACTCACTATGAAACGTTTCCAAATGTCGTCGTTTAAGTTTATTATGTTTCATGCCATGCCTGCTGCCAACATTTTTGAGAAAATTATATACATGGGCCTTTCTTCTTTATTTACTTCAGTACTGATAAACCCAAAATTTAAGTATTCTTGAGAATATTTTCTTGGTTTTATTTTCGGAACCACGATCGTCTGTGTATTTGTTGGTGCTTGACTGTCGTCTAATTCTCCTTACTTCCGCATAAAAATTTATCCACGAGCCTGCATAAATCTACTGCCATGAATATTTAATAATGCAATTAACACGAAAACATATAACACATTCACGATAGATTCGATAGCGATAGAAGGATCGACTCGAATGAGACTGGCAGGAATTGAAACTTGCGTTATCGAACATTTTCCTTCTTTCTATGTGAACACATTTGCTCTGTGCCTGCTCTAGACGGCATCGGTCGTGTGGATTTCCTTCCACACAGATTGCTTAATTGTTCACTTTTGTTTAGTCATGCTTCCGTTTTATTTCTTTTATTATTCGAAAAATGTATTCCCGTTTTCTAAATTTAGCTCACCCCGTCTAAATTAACTTTCATTAACGAATTTTCTACTTTCATATTCTTTTAACGTTATCTCCCTGTTTGGCTTTCATTTCAAATATAATATTTAAATTACCCCGCTTTCATTCGTTTCATCTGTTCACCATCAGCTTGGCAAAATGCCAAATGTGGTTTCTCGCCAACGTTGGCTCGCTTTTACTCTTGTTTTGGCATTCAGTTAAAAATAATTTAAAAATCAGAATTAAATATACTCAATATGCATTATTGTTGTATACATTTTATTGTAAGTAGGGGGCACGAGGAAAATTATGATTGAAAACTGGGCCGCGAATACTGAAAGGTTGAGACGCTGCTTGTATGAGCACATTGAACACATTTTACTTTTAAAATGCATTTGTATATATTGCATATAGGAACTGGATCACAGCATAGAAGGTGTCGGTGAATTAAAAACGCGTGTCCTACTCTTAATCTTGTCGAAATGACGTCATGTTTCCTGGTGGTGAGGTTACCAAAGTCTTTGACTGAAGGCAGGATTTTGTTAATTTATTGTTTCTCTGTCTGTCGCATGTTATGTGCCATATTCGTTGTTGAGGAAATTTAACAGCCTGCAAAACATCAACCAAAGGAACAAACATTTCCCCGATTGTATTTGAAGTTTTCGCTGCTTTATTCGCGGTCTCGTTTCTTGGCTTTCCAGCTTGTGCAGGAATCCAACAGTACTTGATTTTCATATTTTTGAGGGCATGACGAAGATCTAAACATTGTTGTTGCTTATCCCGCTTGGATTGAGCTCCAATTCAAACCAAGTCCAAGAGATCGGGGAAAGAGGGGTGCTGTAACTTTCTGAGGTAAGGACCTTGAACACACGAGGGCAGAAGTCTGACTTCTAGCTCATATGAAGATGACACTCACACACTCGCTCTCACAACCCTTTTTTACAGGGGGACTCTTTCACGCATCTCACAAATAGAACACAGGGTAAAGAATAACCAAGACTTGAACCTGGGACACCCAGATCACGGGGAAGACGCTCTAACTCTAGGCCAGGAAGCCGGCAGATTCGAGCATTTCATCAATAAGGATGATTCTTATGTTTCCACTTCTTAGAGCGATGATTCCACTTTTGGAATTTGTGTAGATAATGACTTTCTGAAATTTCAGTGTACAGAGTCTAAAAAGCCCCAAACAGATAGCATAGAGTTCAGATGTGTAAACAGAATAAAAAACGTGAAGTGTCTCGGCAATTGTGATATCTGGAAAAACTGCAGCCTAATCGATATGACTATTCTTCATGATACTGAGTACCTTATTGCATTTTTGCTTTTAAGTGCTTAACATATGAATGAAAAAATTAATTTCATATCCGTCTTCAAATAAACCCTCAGCACAAATGATACTCTAGCTACAGACCAATCCTACCTGTAGCATCACGATGTCCTGTCTTGTTTAGTATGTACCTGGTCGTTAGCCTCACGATGTCTCCTTGCCACTTATTTCTGCAAAACATCACTCATTAAAAGAAGAATTTCTTTTTTACATTTCGTTTTACTCGTTATTAAATGTGCTGTTATGACTATGCGTTCTTGAAATAACTAACTGATGCTGGAATTTTATTTTCCGACAAGGCAGTTTAATTTTTTTGATAATTTTTGATTTAGCTGCCAAAAAAAAATCGCCGATATCTGAATGGAAGCAGTTACAAGACAAAAGACGTTGAAACTATGCTAAAACTATGTTAAAATAGAATAAAAAAAACGCATAAAGGCAAAGGGCATCATATTTGAGCAGATGTATTGCACTGCGTGCTTTCAAATGCTATAAATATTGATTGTTTAAGAACATTTACGGTGATAATAATTTACGAATAATGCTACGTAAGGAAAACCATTCAAATTTAAATTAATTTTTAATTAATAATATAATTAAGACTTGGAAAAGGATTTTCTTGATAAACATCTATTTCCCAAGAATTAACCATTCATGTAATTTGGTCACCGCTATGCTGTAGAAGGTTTTGAACAATTTTTCTCATAGCGCACAATGAAATTTACTGATACTCTGCTAACTGGTAAACATTAAAAGGATGATGTTTATCCTTTTAAAAAAGATTTGAAATCAACAAAAATCAAATCCGACATAGTTTTCAGACGTTTGGAAATAAGAACTTTAGGTTTATAAAACTTAGATGACTAGAAAATTGATGAAGACTGCCTCTTCCATATTCTGCTGTTTTAGTATGTACCTAGTCAAGAGAACAGGACCTCCTTGTATTTGTTTTGTTTATTATACACAAAAACATTCCTAGTAACACCAGATCAAACATAATGTCCTATATCATCTAACAAATGAATTTATCAGCGCTAATTTCATTTTCTTATTCCTCGAGCAAGATATACAGTAGATTCCAAACATCATAATGATGCTGCACATTTTACGTCCAACGGCGTGCTGAGTAATCTAAAACACTTAGAATTAAAAAGAGCAATCACAGTCATTCATTTTAAAAATATAGGACCTAATATGCTTTATGTTATTGAAGTATTGTTGAGATTCCATCAAATTCAGTAAAATACAAAAAAAAAACCTAAAGTATGCTGAAAATTTGTGAAAATAACCAAAAACTTGATCCTTTATTTTTTTAAACAATGCAAGACGAATAAGTAATCAAATAGTTATATAAAGAATAAAAACGGTATAATTGTAACGAAGAAAAGTATTGCAGCAAATTATGTAAAAAATAATTTCAAATATTTATTAAAATGGGGGGAGGGAATGGGTAATTAAATTGGCTGATAGGGGAGACAATTTTTTGCTTTTTAAAACCGGGTACAAATTATAGTTTTTTTGCAATAGTATTTTTGAAAGTTATCTTCTAAAAGTACCAAAAATCTGTTTGCTTTTTAATCAATTAAATTTTAGAAGAAATAGCTCCTATGAGTACATTCTCACTCTCGAAAGTATTTTTGTGCCACATTTATTCACTAAATCAAATTATTTTTCTTTCAGAACGCGATTCCATTCACCTATTCGCTTTTGCTATAAATAAAAATTTACGGATCGTGAAATCGTTTTCATGATCATCGGTATCATGAAATCGTTTTCATGATAACCTCTGTTTCAGTTTTTCTGAAATTATTAAGATTCTCTAATTGAAGCCACGTATCTTTCTGCATCGAAAACTGTGTCATTGTAAGGCAGGATGTGAAAAGGGAAGAGATGGTCTCCGTTTGCAGAGAAACTGATTTGCACTTGGCGATTTGTTTTAATTTTTTTATTAACTTTTAAATGTTCTTCGAAATTCTAATTACTGTAAATTTAAAATTTGCTTTTTTCCTGTTTCAAGAATTTGAGCATTCCATCTTGACATAGATTCACAGTAAAAAAAAAAGAAATATTATAACGAACAATTTAAAATAAATTTGTTTAATATGATTTAGCTTAAAATAAATTAGTTTCAAACAAAACGAATTAGGTTAACATTTGTAGCTTTATTGAACATTTTTTTGGTACTATAATACCCCTCATCGTCTTTGTGTCGATCTATAGTAAATATTATTTTTTGTGTATTTTCATGGTTTTAATTAATATATTCCTTTTTATATCTTCCATCATATAGTGAATTTAAAATAATACTATTTTGCTTTCTAATAAGGGAAAAATACGGCAAGGATACAAGGGCAAATTTAGTTTGGGATGAGATTTAGCATAATTGTACAATGTCTTTAAGATGCTCATTCATAAAAATATTAATGAACAATAATCAGCCAAATTCGAAATTTTAAAAAAAAAATTCCAAAATTATTTCAATTAATTTAATAATTTATAAATAGAAATTAACGATTATAATGAGTATATGATTGGAGATTAACGTTTTATTAAGAGTATATAATTAATTATTATATTACTAATTTTTTATACAAATGTAAATATTTATTTTTCTAACACTTTAATTATAATTTGATTTTTAATCAGAAAAATATTATAAATATGTTTTATTATTTTTTGGATGCATTTTTATAATATTTTTTCCAAACTGTTTTAATTAATATATTACTCATTATCAGGCACAGATATCGGATTATTGTAACTGTATTCATTGTGTTGCATTAAGTTAAGGATGATATGCGATATTCCAATCATAGCAAAATCGAAGAAGAACTGACATATTTACTGAGGACTTCCGGGAGAACAGAAGTCGCAGGACTGAAGAATTTCAAAATATAGTTGAGGTACCAGATCCACTAATTTTTTAAAATTTAATTTAATTTATTTATTTATGTTTTGTTTTGTTTCTTAGTGATTTCTACTAGTGTTCTGATCACAGTTCTTCATAAAAGTTCTTGCACGTATTGGTTTTTAATATTCGTTTGCATGTACCATTTAGATGTCGAAATAAATGTTTGTGAAAAATGCCTTAGCTTTATTTCCGATTTGAACGATCATTAAAATTTGGGGCCATGTGCCTACACATTCAATAGTTTAACACTTGCTTTCTATTATTTCCTTCCTATTTTTAATGCCAGAAACGTTTGCTGATGCATTTAATAAATTATCAGCTGTTCTCTTTCATTTTTGAGACAAACACGGTTTCGTAGATTGGAACAAATAATTTCTCACGTTTAAAAGTCAAAAATTAAAAACTATTAATGATTTTAAGACGCTATCAAAGTTATATTTATGATTATTTTACCGTTTAAGAAGGAAATTCTCATTATAATTCGAGTGTTAGGTAAATGCACATTTTTTTTTTTACATAACTCAAAATTATTTGAATACTGTTAATTTAATTTAAGTAATTTTGGGGGGAAATTTAAAAAGGCAGAATATTGATATTGAGGATACGAAGCCTTGACAATGGATTTCATCTGTTACTCAATAAGGACAACAACCTACTAGTATATGAGTCATATCAAAAGTTTGAAGACTCTTTTCTCTGAATTGGCTAGTTATTGTTTTCTAATATTTTTCTTTTATTGAACATCCTGAAGGCATACTATCTCTAAACTAAATCTTAACCATAAGCCATGCCAAAGTTTTGAATGCTATATTTTCGTAATTGGTTGGTTATTGCGTTTTAATATTTTTTTTATTGAACATCCTGAAGGCATACTGTCATTACACTAGATATCATTCTGCATTTAATTTTCCAACTAGTGCCCATCCCTTATAAAACAAGAACCACAATCTTCTTTCAATCTCTCTCCTTACGGCACTGCTGCAGTGATGTTTATTATATTTTATTTTATTACGCAAGATGTTGCAGTTTAATTCATTTGCAATTCATTGCGTCTCAATAATTTCCTTCTAGATTGTTTATTACTCAGAAATTCCAGATGTTTGTTATTACCTTAGTTATGACTTGGGTTTTTTCCTTTAATTTAATTTTCCTTATTTTGTAATTTTAAGTATTTAGTTCCATTTATATTACAGAGTCTGTTTAGAAGGGTTATATAAAAATGAATAAAATGCCCTTGTTATCGCTTCAACATGTACAGTTTAGTTTTATATGTTTAATCTTCATTATTTTGTTATTTTTTTATATATGAAGCATTATGCCTTAAAATAGTTATAGAATTTGCAATTTTTATATATGTAAATCTCTGTTATAGTTATTACATGACAGCACATATTATAATACAATTTCAAAATAATATGAAACACATTGCTTAATTTGAATTATTATTATTTTTTTACGAGAATACAGTTTCAACGCAGTACTGCACTTATGTAACAAGCGCCACATTTTCTCTATCTTCGTTACTCTTATTTTTCACTTAGCACCCCTCCGGACTAGGTGAACCTTGTCATAAAAGTACGCTCAAGATCTTGATCTAAGTAATGGGCTGAAAATTATTATTGAGTATATTTATTTATTTTTATTGTAAACAGACGAATGCGGCGAAATATGATCAAGAGAAATATATTCCTAACATTTTTTCATAATTTATTCTGAATTAGTTTAGAGTTATTAGTTATATAAACGGGATGAGGTAGAAGAAATAAAAAGACAAAAGAAGGAAATTTTAATTAAAATTATTTTACACTTAATGAATTATGTCCTATATAAAAATTTATATAACTGGTTTTATCATTAAAGTGAGCATATAAATATAAATGTACGGTATAATTTTTTTAGGTTAATTTGTTTAATTGTTTTGATGTTATGCAACGATTTTTATGCGCTTCCTGTAAACTTCTGAATCCTGATAAAATTCTTAAATCTTGAGTATTATTAAAATAACATCAAATAATAGCTTAAATCATTTTAGAAATGTTTTCAGAATCTGGTAAAAATGATGTCATTCTTTCTTGAAAAACGTTTTATAATTTAGAATCTCTCTCCTGCACATAACCTGATAAGTCAATTTGTTATGACTGCTTGTTAAACAATTCCTATAAATAAATTTGTTATGAACTTTTGCTTAACAATAATAATTGCTAAATTAAAAAAAATTGCTAATCAATGCTTTATTGAATAAGACGAACAAAAATTTTAATAGTTATTGATAAAATTTTATTTATTAAATCAAAATGAATTTTAGTTTTCGAAATATCTCGATATTTGCTTTAGAATCAGGTAGTAATTATAAAACTTTTTTTACTTAATTTTTGTTTGCGTCTTTTTTTTAATCTTATAGAAGAAGTAATTTAAAAAATGTTATTCCATAACATGTAATGAATTTTGTATGGTAACAATAATGAATTCGTGCATTATTATTTTAAAACTAATTAAAATTATTTTTAAACTTAACATCTACAAGATATAGTTTCTGCATGTGTAGTGTTTATAATTTGAGATCAAGTATTAATTTTTTATAACTTGCATAAATTCTTGACGGTTTATCATTCATTCCATTAATTAAAATTCGAATATTTTATTAATTAGCGAGTGCAAACTAAGAACCAATGCTATAAAATTCGCCAATTAATTCGAAACGTCCGCCAGACTTGAAGATAAAAGTTTCTAGTTTGTATCCAGCTGCGTTTACTATCTCTTTAAAGTCCACTTGTTACATGAGTTATCAGAAATCCAGGTACCATTTTCTCCCCTTTCGAAGCGCCAATCGAAAAGTACTTTCAAGTGAGTATTGTTTATTCTTATTTTATTTATTTTTGAGGCCATTTTATTATGCGAACATTTTAATTGTTTCATCCATCATGAATAATTATCTAATCTTCAATAAAATCTTTTAAAACTTTATTTTGGAATTTTTGCGAGCATATTTGATACTACTCTTTGAAAGGTTATAATCCATTTGGCGTGATTTGGATTTGTGCCAATATTGTCGCCAAGCAAGCTTTCATTTTTCATTTTTTTTTCTTTTGAAATGAGTTCCGCTTCACCTTTCCTTCTCTTTCCTGTGATTCTTTCTTTGGATTGACCGGTTTCAGCCGGTTCAAAGCGGTTCAGAATAGGGAATTTCGTTCAAACTAAGCGAACTTGCTTTAGATACGTACGATGCAATTTACAAATTGTCTTACCTGTAATGACAGAAATAATCGCGCAATTTGTCTAGAAGAAAAATATCCTGTTCTTCATACTTCCTAATCATGACCCTAATATGATTAAGATTTTCTAGCAATTCTCAAAAAGTATTTCTTCGAAAATATATTTTTCGACAGACGTTTAAACGGAAGTGTAAATGCTAATAATACTAAATAAATTTTCATCCATTAATAGAACATTTATTTACATTTTCAGACTAGATGATATATCCAACGTCTCTTAGAATTAAATTTTTTTTTCATGTACATTGTTTTTAATATAGAAATTTCTTTTATATAAAATATTATATAAATACCGTTTGACTATTGTATATTGAAATAAAACATAAATTAAAAAAATAGTGGTAGTAGTTTAATTTAGAGTCTTAATGTTGTTCAGCAAAAGAGTGTTTGGCTATCCAATAGATTATTTCAAAATCATTTGTGTTAAATTTTCTAAAGAATAAATAAAAAATTTACAAAAAAAGAAATTTACATCGTTGAAAAGGTAAAAATTTTAATTTTACGATGGTATACATTTTTTTAGGATAATTTTCTCTTAAGTTCCTGTGAAAGAAAATCAAAAATATTAGTTAATTAACCACAGCCTGAAGCGGCTATAATTGCTGTATGTCAGTTTTATTTGCTGGCAAGGTCTCTTGCCTCCGTTTCAGTATGGATTTATGTTTACCCTTAGGTACTTTAAACCAATACTGGCAAAAAGATACTTATTAAAATAAACAGAAGTAGAAAAAAAAATAGTGGTAGAATAATTCAGTGCCAACATCAATTTTAATACGTTTAAATATTTTAAAATTAAAAACAGTTCGAAGAAGTACTGTGCAAAAATGAAATTAATATCATTGAAATAGTAAAATTCGGATTTCTGAGATGGTTAAAGAGCCAATCTCCCCTTTCTTACACGTACATGTATATACATAACCAGAATGAATTTATACATAAATTTGAGAAAGACGTTAATATGTTTACTTATAATAAAGATGAATGTATGCGCGCTACAGAGCAATCTGTTGGTTTAGAGCTACAAAACTTGACAAATATATTCTTTGGAGAGTGTGAATGTGCCCCTTTTTTCATATTTTTTTAAAGAATTTTACTGAATTAAAAATGAAACTAAATTTTGACGTTCCTTACTTAGATTTTTAGAAATATTATGGTATAAATTTAATTTTTACGCCATTTTAAAATCTTAAATTAAGTCTCTTTAACGATACCAGTTAAGCTATTGGGAAATTTTTCTTGAATTTTGACATTTTTGTTTTTTGTTTAACTTTAAACAATAGATCACATTTTTGCTCTATAACTCAAATCTTTTTCATGGGGGCCGCGGTGGCCTGGTGGTAAGGTCTCGGCTTCGGAACCGGAGGTTTTCAGGTTCGAGACCCGATTCCACCGAAGAACCGTCGTGTAAGGGGGCCAGTTGCACGTTAAATCCGTCCTGACCAAACGTCCTCCCACTGGTGTGGTGTGGAGAGGGGGGTGCCAGCTCAGGTGTCGTCCTCGTCATCTGACCGCGGTTCAAAATTACGAGGTCCGTCCCAAAATAGCCCAAGTGTTGCTTCAAACGGGACGTTAATATAACTAAACCAAACCAAACCAAATCTTTTTCATTGCTTCATCAATTATTTATTCATGCGACGTTTCTTGTGTTGTTGAAAGTCGAGGAAGAAAAATTGTGCTTAATATTTCTGTAGCTTACACGAGGAATAAATACATAGAGAAATTACATTAACGCGAAAAGTAGAAGATAATATATTTTTAATAACACTGTGATCTTATGAAACTTGACACCGTTAGGATGGTTGACGTACGCAAGGAACAGAGCAGATGTGAGACTTAAAATAAGATGGCTTTAATGTCAGTGAAAGTTTGTAGCTTAAAAAATTTCGTACAATTCATTCACATAATTCATATAACAAATGTCGGAATTTTGCCTTCAATTGCAATCTCATACTCCCTAGATACGTCATCAAGAGGTCGACTACTTTCCTACACCTTTCTTTTTTGAGAGAAGTCGAAAAAGGAAAGAAAAACACAGTTTAATAATAATTTCACCATAAGAGAACCCCCTCTGACGCAATTTTCCAGTCTCAACCACTATATAGATTCCACCGAAGAACCTTGTCAAAGCGGCTTTGGTGCACGTTAAATCCGTAGGAGACAAACATCCTCCCGCTGGTGTGGTGTGGAAGTTTGGAGAGGGGGCAGCTCAGGTGTCGTCCTCGTCATTTGACTGCGGTTCAAAATGACGAGGTCCGTCCCCCTAGTATTACTTTAAAACGGGATGTTAATATAACTAAACTAAACAAACTCGACCGCTATACCGATTTTAAAGAATTTTATCCACATTTTAAACTTGGTTCTCAAGGTATTTATGGTCATATTCATATCTTCTGGGTTAAAATGACTTTTCTTTCTAAATATTTATGAAGTAACATCGTAGTAATTGTAACATCTAAAAAAACACATTTTTATGTTTTTTTTATTGATGGGTATTGCTGTCATCAGTATTTATAGTGCAGTTAAGTCACATATATGCAAATGACTTTTATAAAAGTTCTGTTGGTAAATTTGTTAATGGATATATCGCTAATATTCCTCCTGTTTCTGGAATATTAGATTTCGTCGCCAAAATCGCCAGATTTGTCACTGAACTGGTATCCGTTCAGTATCCACCAGAGTTATATGTAAAACTATCTTCCTTGCCAGGAGATCCACTGCACTGAAAAACAATGCTACAAATTTGTAACAATGTAAAGGTTCACGACCTTTTGATAAGTTATCAAGGATCATCAGTTTTCCATTCTTTTCCGTTTTCATCAAAAATCGAAAACATTCTACTTCACTGTACTTTCATTGTATACATACCTACATTATTGTTAGGAAAAACTTTGACAGAGTGCTTATTGGTAGCGAAAATTTTTGTTTCATACGAAAGTTTCTGGATCCCTCGATGCGTTATCAATGATTAACGACCTTCAAACTCTTCGTTTTGAGAAATATAATAAATTAAAATTTTGAACCAGGATTCAGCTTTAATAGCTGGAACGATTTCGCTCTCGACCAAATTAACAATTTCGCCACTTTGAAGTATAGCTAACCAATCAGAATGCTGTGTCATTATTGCCCAACTTATATAATGCTAACTATACTTTTGTTACACTGTTATGATAAGATGTAGTTCTTCAAATTGATTTATATAAATAAATTAATCTTGTTATTACTAGCGATTTTCGTCGATTATATAAGTGATATTAATGTAGTAATATCGATGAATTTTGGTGAAATATATCTTATAAAAGACAAAAAAAAAAGTACTGTTTAAAATTGATTAGTAAGCTATGCTTTCAAAGACATGAAATTAATTGAATGAAAGTTGTCGAAATCAGCCTAGTTGTTAAGTCTGGAACTCTGTTTAGGTTTTATTTTTCCCTATCATTATATATTGGAAGCGGAAGGGACATACAATCCTTAATCAGGTATCTAGAAGTCGGGAACTTTCATACGCAATAACAAAATGGCAAAATTTGCACTTTAGATATTTTATTTAGTGATTGTAATTGACGTCTCAAAGGTGAATAATGCACTGAAGTAATACTTTTGATACCTCAAAAATGGTCAGTCATTGAGAAAAGAGCGACATTGATTTGATATCCAATTCATATGATCATTGGTAGCTTTCATTTTAAATGCGCAAATGGCGAGATCGCTTCAATGTTTCTGGCTCAAGGAATTTTGACTTTGTTAACTATTTTAAATATATCGCTGATGAGCGAAAAGTGTGTCGTCAAAGACAGCTGGAATAGAAGGATAAGAACAAAAAGCGACTAACAATACAGTATGATTGTAGTAACTCAATATTAATAGATTGTCTGCTCTTCGTAAAAAAGTCTCAACTCATTGGACAACTTTTCTTTGGCATTTTTTACGTTCTTTATGTGGAAATAATCAAGAATAAAGTTAAGCATTTTGTTTGCTTTTACTTCGTAACGTGGAGAAAATTCTGTACTCAATTAAAAAAAAATTGCCCTAGAGGTTTTGATGAAGTTTGACGTTTTATATGTATACAAGTGTATAAAAACACACATGTATTTAAACTATGTGTGTTTAAACTATGTATACATGTTTTTAAAACTATGTCGGCTCGAGTTTGCGACTGCAAATGCTGATTCAAAATAGGGGCGAAATCAGAAATTCTTTCTATCTAGACTGCAAACAAATCTAATATCTATTTTAAACGAATCTTTTTATCTAATTCAAACATATATTTGATTTTCTTCTTCTTTTTTACTTTCTCGTATACGAAGCATCAAAGAAGTCAAAAAGCAAGCAAAGAGCCAAGAAGTCAGAAGCAATCATCAAAAAATTCAAACTCCTGATGCTGACGAATCTCCGTGTTTCAGTCCTCCATAAATACGAAAAACACATTTTTGGAAAATGTCTATTTTCTCTCTATCTATCTATGAATACAACAACTTAAAAACGCTTTCAGTTAGAAGGATGGTATTTGGCATGCGGACTTTAGACCAAATTTGTAGATTTGAGCGAAATCTAGACACATTTGTCTGTCCGATTGTTTGAGTGCTGGCAAACTCGATCTCTACAAAACTCGAATTTAAGTATCTGAGACATCCAATTTTGAACCAATAGTTGTGGGATTATGTCAGGGCTCTGTTCTTTTTGCCAGGCACGTTACTGGGATGAAGAAGTAAATTCAAGTGGCAAATACACGAAATGTTTCCATGATAAAAAAGAAATTGTTGTTGTTTCGGAACATCTGTTGAATCCACCAGAAATATTGAAATACTTACTGATCTGTGATTCAATCAAAGGAAGAAACTATCGGAGCATATAAGAGAATATAATTCTGCTTTAACTTTTGCTTCCATGGGAGCTCAAATTAAACCTCCTCCTGGAACAGGGTCATATTTGTATAGGATTCATGGTCAGATGGTTTCTCCTTTATACAGTGATCATTACAAACCAGGTTATGGTCAGTTATATGTGTTGAAATGAAGGATGTTTGCTCTCTGTGATTCTATGTTGAGAGCAATCCATTCGTTCATCGATTGTTACCTGCAGATGCATCGTACACATGGGGACTAGAAATTTAAATATACGTAGATATAACCAACCTATTACAAAAACAGAAATTGCAGCGATATTTGTTGGAGATAATGGCGAACCACCTGTTAATCGAGACATCTGTATTTATTCTGTAGGTGATAGCTGCAAAAATATTTCTCCATTAAACCAATGTTGTGATCCCATGGTCTATGCCTTGCTGATTCCAAGAGGAGAATTAGGTTGGAACATAAATATGGAACACAAGGATAAACCTTTGAAAAAATATTGTTTGATGCTAAAAAATCCTGTTTTTAGTTATGGAAATTTCGCGTATTATATGTGTGCTTTTCACGTGTTAAAATTTTTGACTCTGTGACTGTTGTAGCACCAAATAGGAAAATTGTGTATACCAAGAAGGATTAAACAAATGATTTCTAACTGGTGTAAAAATTTTAATTTCTAAATTCTAGGGCAGCATTTCATTCAAAACATTTCACATTTAATATTTTATTGGCAAAAAAGTTTTGAGTATTTTGCACCAGGTTATCGATTTTAAAAATTCAGAAATATATCATGATTCCAAGTTTCAATTTCTAATTGCCGACATATTTCAGGACATACACTGTGTAAAAAAAGTAGAAGGACATTTGATTTTATAACATTAACCGAAAAATATTTTATTTTTACTAAAATTTTTTATTAGAAACATTTAACAAATATTTCAAAAATATAATTTTAACATCAGAATTATGATGTTCAAACATAAAATATTAATGGCAACAAAAATAGTTTCTCTTTTTTGAAACTTTGTAAAAAAAGTAGAAGGACAGCATTATAATGAATGAAAAAATAGTGACTTTAATAAGGAGTGGTCTTCCCATTGGCCTTTATAACTTCAAATATTCTGTTTGGAAATGAATTGTATAGAGTTTGAATTTCAGTTTGACAAAAATTGTCCCACGAGTCATTCAATGCTTCTCGGAGCTGAGTTTGCTAATCAAATTGCCTTCCATCAGCATAAACTCGACGAACTAGCATTGCCCAGACGTTTTCCACTATATTAAGGTCAGGACTTTTGGCTGGCCATGGTAAAACATCCACATTATTTCTTAGGAACCAATTTTTGACTCCAGTCGCGGTGTGAATGGAAGCTCCGTCTTGCTGAAACTTCCACTCTTCACCCCACCCCACCCCCATATCAGAGGCATAAGGAAGAAGCTCGGAATTCAGCCCTTGAATATAGTCTATCTGTTTTTGCCTACCATTTAAGAAAACCAGACTTGTCCTTCCTCCGTATCCAACAGCCAACCAAACCATTAAACTCCCTCCTCCCATTTGTCATGTTGAATAGTATTCGCCTTCAGTCCCCAGACAATGCCAGTAGTGCTGATATCCGTCTGTACCATCTAAGTTAAATTTCTTTCATCGTAAAATATCACAGAAGTCCATTCTGTAGTCCAGAACATGTGCTCCTTAGCCCACGCTAAACGATTATCAATGTGAGCTTGTTTCCACTTAGGATGATGTTTCCGTTTTTTGAAAATGAATTTTTTAGATCTTTTAATATAGTTGTAAACTGTTTGTTTCGTCACATGAATAAATCCTGCTTGATTTCTTGCATTTGAAACACTTCCTTTGTTCTTCTTCAGCACACAAGCAAGTTTTCTTTCATCACGTGGTGTTAACTTCTTCGGTCTACCGTCTTCTTTTTATTTCCATTTTTATAAGGATTTCTGATAAAGTTTGAAACTGTATTGGGGCTCACCTGCAACAATCGAACAATCTCTCTGACACCTTTGCCATCATTTTGATATGCGGAAATTTGTCCTTTTTGCAAATCGTTCAAAGGTATTCCTTTAGCCATTTCTGAAAACGGAGAAACAACGTAACTTTTAAACACATTAGATTTTTTTTTACAGAAAAGGATAAACAAAGCACAAAATTACTATTTAAATAAAAAACAACTCACTAAATTAAATATATTAGCAAGTGTCCTTCTACTTTTTTTTTTTTTTTTTTTTTTTACGGAAAATCGGAAATTATAATACTAATTTTCTTAATAATATTAGTGGTAGATGTTTAATTTTTGCCTAAAATGAAAACAAGGGTCGTTAAACTAAATCTGCATAAATATCTGGTAGTTAGGAGAAAATAAGAGATATTAATTGGCAAAAAGACACTCTCCTTCTACTTTTTTTATGCAGTGTATTCTCTTCTCTAACATGTCTTTTTCTGTTTTCTGCCGTTGATTGTTCACGCTTCGAGTCACTCTTTCTCTAAATTTTTTATAAATAGGGATTTTTTTTAAAATTCTGTTTCTACGTATAGTTCCCAAATTTGAAAAATCGTGAGAAAAGAACAATTTTTTTAAAAATTTGTTTCTGTGGTCGATGTATATAGTTCCTAAATGAGAAGTTATTTGTATTTACGAAGAGTTTTTCTAAGGTTCAATTTTCGAGTGTACTTTTTGCCATACATTTTTTATTTCTTTCATTGTTTTATCTTATTTTGGAATGGACTGAATTTGAATATAGCAGCTTTCAGATAATTTATTTTTTTTGTAAATATCGAATTCTTATTCTGTTTCTGTAGTGTAGCTTCAAAATTTGAACACTTATGAGAAAGGCACAATTTTTTTGAATTTGTTTTTTTTTAAATAACAATTTTTTATTCTATTTCTATAAAATAGTTCCCAAATTTGAAAAATTGTGAAAAAAAAGCACAATTTTTTTGAATTTGTTTTTTTTTCTAAATATTTTATTCTGTTTGTATGAAATAGTTCTCAAATTTGAAAAATTGGGAAATAAGCACAATAAAATAAAAATTGTTTCTTTGGTGAATGTATATAGTTGTTTAAATGAAAAGTTATTTTTGTTTACAAAGAACTTTGATGCAGGTGATTTTTGCTTTACTTTTTTATTTCTTTCATTGTTTTATTGTGTTTTGGAATAAATTGAATCTGAATATATCTGTTTCTAGACTTCAGTGGTTTAGTAGATGTCGAGGTAGTTCGCTTCGCGATCCGAGAGGAACTGCATTAGCAGTTCCTGGGGGTTGGCGAGCATAAGTGAGCAGGGAGCGGAATCCCCTAGTTACTTTTTTATTTTATTAGTAATAGATATTACCTGCATCTATTTATGCCCATGAATTATCTATTAAGGAAGGTCTAAATATTACAATAGAAGGCTTTGGTTTAGTTTGGGACGCAAGAGCCATCATTGGGTTTGGTTTTATTGGCACATGAGCCAATTTTCGCTAAACTGTGCCTCTCGTTGCAGGAGTCGATACGATTCCCATCAAACGCCTTGCGCAGATTGATTTTCAAAAAAGCAGCATGTCTTTTTCTAACGGAAAAAGTGACGTCGTAGCAAGGTGTGAGACAATTGGTATCTGATGTCTTACAAGTTGAATTTTACCATTTTCACGTGACTGCGAGCCACATGAAGTGATTCCATTAATCTATATTTGTGATGAAGAAAATTCTGCCTTGTCTGATACGTTTTCTTTTTTTCTCTCTCTCTTGTTATTGTTTGCCACATTGTTTACCGTTCAGCAAATCTTTATTAGTAGCAAGGCATCTTATCCATGTTGCATTCTTTAGCATTTGAGCATTTATCAATATCTGCATAATTTTACACAAGCGTAATGTTGTGAAAGTATGGATAGAAATTAGGCCCATTATCTTTTTGCGAATTATTAAAACAGATAGAAATATATCGGGTTCTACCGGAAGAGATGGAGATAAAAATCTCTTATTTGAAAGCAACCATATTATAAGGAACCAATGTGCATTTACCATACTACATTACACTACAATGCTACCTCAAATGAGTGATTATGATATTATTATCATTTACAGCCGGGAAATGGATCTATTCAGTGACGAAACGAGTTCTGTTTGAAATTCCGGTCAATTCCGAAGATCTCCAACCTACGATTTACTGATAGATTAGATTTGTCATTTTTACGATGTCTGATTACTCTTGGCTTGTATACATATCCAACTGTATGATTGAAGTAAAGTGATTGGTTCAAAAAAAATGAGGCAGTACAGAAATGAATAAGTTTGTTTAATGTTCCATTTCTTGAGGCAAATTATGAGAGACGATACAAATTTGAAAATGAAAATATATCATTTAGTCATTTAATTATTGAATTTACTAACACTTATCCGTAATTTTTGTAATAGCAGTTAAAATAATTTTATGAAGTCTGTTATATATTGTTTTTAATCTTTAAAATTCGTGAGTGGAATCAATTCACATGATTTTATAGTCATTCGATAAACTTGGGCAAGTATATCATCTTACTATATATTGTCTTAAATTGAGCTGTGACGTCATGCCTTTTTCTCCCGAGTAAAATAAGCAATTGATTCCAAAACATAGCGCGAATGGATGGGTCTTACTGTTTTGTTCATTCCACGAGAACTTCATCTATAGTCGCATTTTCTTCAATGTAGTACCCATGCGAATGACTTGTAACTGAATTGACCGAAGCAACCAACGAATTCACGCCATGTTTAACCTCCCATTGAATGGAGTATAACCGTTTGTAAAACCGCGATAAATGGCGAGAAAAACCTCGCTATACCGAAATACTATTAAACTGAATAATGATTTAATACGAATTCCTTCGGCGAAATGCAGCAAGAGAGCGGAACGGGTTTCAGCAAACCTTGCTGTTGTTCGAATTTAATCATGCGCGCTTATGTGACGATATTCCAAGTTTAGTTTAGTTTAGTTTAGTTTAGTTATATTAACGTCCCGTTTTGAAGCAACACTAGGGCTATTTTGGGACGGCCCTCGTAATTTTGAACCGCGGTCAGATGACGAGGACGACACCTGAGCTGGTACCCCCCTCTCCACACCACACCACACCAGCGGGAGGACTCGATATTCCAAGGGGCGCAATGAAAGAAAGAAACGGAATTCGTGTGTCATTTTGAACAACATTTATACTCTTTATTTGGATACTTGCGGAAAATTATTTTTTGTTTGGTCAATTTCAATTTTTACTGATTTTCAAATGTAATTCTGAGCAATCTCGAACATACATTTATTGGTGTTATTTCTTCTATTTTATGTACAGGGTTAGCAAGAAATAAGTTACCCACTTCAGAGGACTCTAAAATGCCTTCTATTGATCTAAATGAGATAAAATTTGAGCTACAGATTATTGAGATGATGCGCTTTACATCTACTAAATAAAAAAAAATTAGTAAAAAATTCACAGTCAGGTGGCGTTGTAATACACATAAAACCGTTTAATGTGGCTTATAATTGTTAAATAAAGTAAAATTAAAATTGCTCAATATGTCCTTCTTTATTTTCAGCAATACGCTCTAATCAGTGAACCATATTTTCTATAGATGACCGGAGTGAGTCTGCCCAAATATTAAGAATTTGGCGCTGAATTTTGTCCTTCAGATCTGGTAGAGATGATGGCCTTTGACGGAAGATACTGTCCTTCAAATAACCCCACAACCAGAAGTCGCAAATGTTGATGTCCGGGGAGCGAGGAGACCATGCTATTGCGAAATGATGACTGATAACTCCTGCTTCTGTGAAATGCTGTATTAAATATCGCTTTACACGACGATCAATATGAAGTGGTGCACAATCCTGCATGAAAATTATGTCTTGAAGGCATCTGCGCTGTAGAAGAGTTGGGATTACAAAATTCCTCAGCATATCATGGTACCGTTGTCCTGTGATGGATTCCGTTTGAACTTATCTCTTCAAAGAAATACGGTCCAACGATAAAGGTAGCTGTAAAACCACACCATACTGTCACTTTTTCAGGGAGCAAGGGTTGTTCCTGGATAAAGTGAGGGTTTTCCTCTGCCGAAATTCGACAATTGTGGGTGTTAACTTGCCCATTGAAGCAAAAATGGACCTCAACACTCCACAGAATGTTCCATGGCCAAGATGTGTCAACCACCATTAGAGCAAGGAACTGAAGTGCAAAAGATTTACAGACCTCTAAGTCCCCGTCCTACAACAGGTGCACATACTTGATTTTGTATGGATAAAAATGCAAAATCTGCCATACGATTTTTCGTACAGTTGAATACGGTCTTTCCAGAACACGGGAAACAAATGGTAAACTCAAACTATTATGTGGCGACTGACTGCTGGTTTCAACGAGCGCGGTCGCAACATTTTCGACGCTGGAAGATGGGATTTCTTTCGTCCTCTACCTGGAAGAATGCCAAGTTGCCCAGTTTTTTCAAATTTCTGCATATTCTTGCGTAGGGCACCTGGAGACGTTGGACCTCTTCATATCTGCTTCATGCGACGAAATTCCTTTAGAGCTGCAACAAAGTTTTGTTGGTTCTGGTAGAACAATTTCACCAGTAACGCTTCTTCTTGCAACGTAGGCATGACAAACAAAGAAGAAATTAATGTTCGTGCAGAATCCGTTATCTTTTTATTCAAAGAAAAATGGTAATAAACATGTGCAGTAACGCAAATTATGTTGCACATTTTCAATATATGCAAAAAATGCCATGTGTTATAGCGCCCTCTATTGGTGAATTTTTGAATTTTTTTAAATTAATAAATGCAAAGTGCATCATCTAATAATCTATAGCTCAAACTTTTTAGAGTTAAGTAATTTTTTTAGAGTTAAGTAGCAAATTAAGATTATATAGATAAAAGCATTTATTTTTCGTGATGTCAGAAACTTTTTAAATTTAATAATAATTTTTTTAATAATTTTAACTTTTTTATTAAATTAGATTACATTTTAGAGGCAGTTAATGGATATTTTTTTTCTCTTTAAAGGGCATCTGTAATAATGGGATCTGTGGAAAAAGTAATTGTGGACACTGACTGTGGTGTGGATGACGCCATGGCTCTGATGTTAGCCCTCAGCAGCAAGCGAGCCCGAGTCATCGCAATCACCTGCGTTTTCGGGAACACCCCGCTGGATAATGTGTGCAACAACGTGAAGCGCGTGCTTGTCGTCTGCGATAAAAAAGAGGTAACTGCGATAAAAAAGAGGTAACTGCTAACTAAAGGTGGGTTCACACGAGGCCAACTATTGCGCGCAATAGGATGTCACGCCTACTTCAGCAAAATCATGTGCTGCAACGGGACCATTGCAAATGGTTGTCCCTTCGGGACAACCATTTGCCATTGTCCCATCGACGTTGTTTCAACAACAACGTTGGCCAACGTTGTTGAAACTATAAAGGGACAACAATAGAGAGACAACAATTGCGTGCAACTGTTGGCCTCGCGTGAATCCATCTTAAGAATGCCGACTTCTAATGATTTAAAAGCTTGGTTACATTTGTGGTGTTCTTGTAATCAACGGAAAATCTATTATTTATAGTGGAGGGGCTTGGGGATGTTTTAAAAATAAAAACTAGCCAGTTTTAAGAGATGGTTTTGATAAATAATGAAGGAAAAAGGAGTGAATAAATTGAAAATAAAGTTTTTCATCAGAAATCCTTATTCTTAAAAGTAAGAGAGGTAGTCTATAATTTTTTTTGTTTAAAACTCCGTTATACTTTTGTATTAAATCACAAGAAAATTTTTCAGGCAAAGCATTTATATGGTTTAAAGTTAACTGAGAGTTCAGCCTACTTCTTGGTAACACTAGTTTGTTTCGTTCTGTTATATTAACGACCCGTTTTGAACTAGGGCTATTTTGGTATGCACCTCGGGATTTTGAACCGTGGTCAGATGATGAGGACACCTGAGCTGGTAGATCCCTCTCCAAGTTTCCACACCACACCAGCTGGCGAACATATGGCCTCGAAGGATTTAACTTGCACCAGAAACGCTTACACGACAGTTCTTCGGTGGAATCGGGTCTCGACCTTGAAACTCTCCAGTTCCGAAGCCGAGACCTTACCACCAGGCCACTGCGGCGCTAGAAAAGTGTCTGAGGATGGCATAGCAATTCCGCCATAATGCAAAGCAAACCTTGTATGTTTCGTTCGATACATTGAGGGCGTCTGTGGAAAAGTAGCACAAGTCTTGTGCCGGCGTCCTGGCGTAGGTGTAGCGAGTCTTCTGGTGATCTGAGTTTCCGTTGTTGTTCGTTCGTGGTTGTTCATCTTCTGTGTTCCATCTGTGAAGTGTGTTAATGCCCCCTCCCCCCTGTAAAAAGGAGTTGTGCAAGCGAAAGTGATGCATGAAGTAGCTGAGTCGTACTCTTGGTCCTAGTTTGGCGCTACTGTAAAAATAATAGACACCCACTCGACTTAAATCGCTGACAAATAACTATCGGCGGGCTTTTAAAGTGTCATAAGTAACAACAGCAAGTCTTATAAAATACAATTATGCTTGATCTTAAATAATTTGCCTACAATATCTTGATTCAAATCTGAACTGGATAGTTTTTGGACTTTGAGAAAAGTCTTTCTCGATTTTTGTAATCATTTAGAAGACAAGTGCAATTAACAAAGGAAATTAAAGCTGAAAATGAAGATAATAATAGTTCCAAGATTATTAGAAAAACAAATTCATACTTAACAATGAAGAACTCGTTACGCGACTTCTTAGCATAGTTACAAAAAGCCAGTTTTGTGAATTTATAAAAATTCTAAATCGGTTCCCTTTCGAGGTCTTCTCTTTCTTCAATAAAGAATAGGATTTTTTTTGGTCTTGAAAAGAACCGTTTTTATTTTCTGAAAATTTTATGAAGATATATTCAACATATGCACAAATTATCCAAAAAAATTACTGAAGTGTAAGAAAAAAGTGTAGAGTTGCTTTCCAGATTAGTATCATTGTTATAAATAATCAATACATCGATGTTTCTTAGAATTCTCTAAAATAACTAAGAGTCATTTAAAAAAATGAATACAATCTGTTATTAATTTTTTAATTGTCTCTCAGTTTAATACTACATACTGAGCTATTCCATAAGGGTTATTTGAGTGTTCAAAGTACATCTTTGTAACTACATCTGAATATCTGTTTGATTGTAGAGAACATTGTGATGTTTTCAATGATCTGGCCGTAGACAAACATAAAGTTGGTTACGTGTAAAAATAGGATTCGTTAACATTAAACAGTCTACATCAAAAGTTTGATCTTGAGATTTATTTATGGCCATCGCAAATGTTTTTATGTTTCTTTTTAAATTTAAAATGCATGTTATTGTCAGGTGGGATGAGTGATATTCTGGGAATTAGAATGTTTCTTTTTGTACATGATTCTATCATTTCTGCTTCAATAAAGCTACGCTTGACATTAGAATAGCATTGGTTTCGCTGAATCAATTATATAAAGCTGCATCTCACCCAGCAACTGACTTGGTGTTGCTATATAAAGGTGAAATTTGGTAGTGTATTTGACCATGAATTTTGAAGCAATAATGTCCAATTCCACTTGCTTTTTTATTTTTGCTCCTTTGAAGGTAGTTTATAGGACTCGAATTTTCAGAATTTTGATATATTTTTAAGTGAAAAATTTTTTAGTTAGAAAATACAGAATTCATGTATTGAATGCAATATCGGTCCAAAAGTTCAATACCGGTATTCGGTATTTTTTAGATCTGAATACCGGTAGTAGAAAATTTAGAAAAAGAAAGAAAACACAGGTGTTTCTTTGTTTTATTTGCCAGTTTTATTAGAGAGTGTAAATATCACAAAAATAATTTGTGACTTATAAATTATAACAGTATATAAAGAATTACAAAAAAGTAAAGGAACGTCTTATTTATTTAACTCATAAAAAAGTGTAAATATCCTTATTCACTCTGCGGTACTATTACAAATTTTTGAAATGTGATCTTAAAATACATAATGAATCAATTGTATTGTCATTAAGCCTGGAACGTAATTTTGTGCAAAATTTACCAGCTGTCGAAAACGCTCTTTCGGCATTTACGCTAGTTGGTGTACTGTTAGCAATGCTCGATATACATTTTCCAATTATTTACCTCTAAATCCCTTATCTTCAAATAAATCAATTTCTCGTTGGATGGTTTTGGAATATAGCTGATTTCTGTATTGTATTTAGGTTTGTGGACATTTTTTTATTTATCGCTAGTTCTAATTTCTACTCAAGGGACAGTTCCTTTTCACTATCGGCATTAGTGTCATCATAATCTTCGATAACTGTACCGAATTCTTCTGAATGTGGATAGGTTTGTGGGTAAAAAAGTTTAAGAGAATTTACTATAAACTTGATCAGATTTGAATGGATTATTTTCTTTTCTTCTTTTTCATTTTAATTTTTAAAATTATTATAATTATGTAAATACCGTAAGACATTTTCAATTTCGGTATGCCTTTCTTCTGTGCTATTTTTCAATGCAATATATAATTCTTCAGATAGTGATGTGTGCTGTTCTTTCAGTGACTGCAACATGGAATTTATTGTTGCATTAGCTGTTGATCAATTAGAACCTCTCCGACATAATGCCTCAACTGCCAGTTTTATTGGAAATAGAGCTGATACAGTTCTGGATATGAAGTCGAATTCACTATCTGAAAAATTAATTTCCAGGTTTAAGTCGATTATTGCTTTTTGGATTGGATTTCTCAGTTTCAAAAATCGTTCCATCATTAGGAGTAAACTGTTCTAACGTGTTTTAGAATCTGATATTAATATATATTCTGTTTTATTTTCAGTTAGTATATATTTTTGTGATTCTCTGGATTGCACGATGCAACTTTGTATTCACTGTCTAATTAATTTCACCCGTTAGGGAGACATAAAAACAAAAACGCATACTATTTTGCTATGTTGACGATCACTGAACATAGAGTGGAGACAATTTAAAAAATTTCTAGTAAATACCGCGAAAATGGTATTTAAACTTGTGAATACCCGTATTACAAAACTGTACGAATGACTTCAAATACCGGTATTCGGTATCCTGATTTACCGGTATTGCAATCCCTAATTTCATGGCGTTTCCATTTGCATATTTTTGTTTCTTTGAAGGTAGTTTACAAGACTCGAATTTTGATATATATTTTAAGTGAATAGATTTATTTTTTTAAATTAGAGAATACAGATTTCACGTGTTTCCATTTGCATAAAAGTAACTTTTACACCATCTTAAGTATAACCAATTCGGTTCTTTGTGATTTTTTTCGTGTTCCACCATTTAATGAAATCCTGCGCATAGAAATTTTCACAACGGTAGATGCACTTCGCGTATGTGCGATCTGAGATCCTCCAGCCAAATTTCCTTAATTGGTTTCTTGTCTTGATTGCAAAATTGATTTACTGCATCAAAAATGAGGCGTTTCGTAAATGAACGGCTCTTTTTTCCTTGAAGTACTCTCGTTAATTACTACTCAACAGATTGACAGCATACTAGGTAAAATGACTCTTAATTCGGGGTGATATTTACGCTTTGCACTCAGATGTCTCCTCTCAGGTACCATTCAAGAAGATGCATCATTTTGATGATTTATTTATTTTGATTGTTAAAAATATCTACAGAGAGGTAACATTCAACTTAAAACAATAATATATATTTATCTTGCGAAGCAATAAACAATTTCTTGTATTAGGTGAATAATTATGTATCGAATTACTATTCCGAGTGCAAAGGGCCAGTATTGTCCATTCTTCGAGGGAATTCGCTTATCTTCTTTTTAAAAGATATTGATGCTGGCTGAAGTACTTCTTTAGTGATCCTTTTAGCGTATTTTGTTTTGCAAAGTGAAGTACATGAACTATTTTTCTCTCTTCGACGACCATCAAGAATTCTGTTTTATACCATACATTATTCAATCAGCTGTGGAAATATTTCTAGAAACAAAAGATCTCTAAAAATTTATTGACCTACTTTTTACTATTTTAAGAACATTTTCATATTAAATTCCAACATCTTATTACATATTTTGCTCCATTTAGTAAATTTGCAGTCTTTTGAATCCTATATAATTCTTCGGATGTCAAGAATTCTTTTTCTCTACTAATGCAAAGCTGCAGTTGCGGATAAGAAATCTATCAATAAAATTTTTTACCAACTTCTGACATGAATTACTCGATTTGTTAAAGCACACTAATGACCAAGAATTTTAATTTAAAAAAATGAAAGTGTCTTCGGTATTGTGACATCATGGATACGGAGCTTATTCAGCCCCCCCCCCCCCCCTACTCTCAGATTTAGAAAGCTAATCTATATAACTCATGATTTATGTAGCCTTTTCAAGAATCGCTAAACCCAACAATATTTTTGCTTCAATTGCTGAAAATAGCAAGATACATACTGATATCAAAGAGTATGTATAAAGAATCATTCCAAATACGTTCAGATTCATAAACTTTTTCTTTTAATGTATATTTTTCTGAATATTTAATTTTATTAATCTACACAAGACCAAACCATTGTTTGTTTGTTTGCGTGTATTGGGGGTGGAAGGGTGAATGTTCGAAAGTTTCTAACATCCACCCCCTACTCCTAATGCATGTTCTAGGGTGAATGTTCGAAAACGATAACATTCACCCCTAGAACATTCTGATGGTTGAACCTCGATGGTCGAATGTTTGAAAGTTGTAGCTGGCTGGTTATGGGTTGCCTTCTTTTATAAAACTAATTATTTTTCTAATCATGCTATCTTCTGCTTAGAGCTTGGAATACACCAACATGTCCTTTCTCACAAATGATGCAAAACAATTCCAGAATGTTTTTGAAAGATAAAGGAAACAGTATAAACGTAATTCAGTCTTTGTTGCATATGTTTAACCATAGTTGTAGTATATACTAAAAGCGAATTGCAAATAGTATTAATTTACGAAAGATGTAAACAGTTATTACAAACATATAAATGTAAGTCTAAATACGATTAATCTGGTCATTTTCAATAGATAGACTTTGCTTCGAACTATTCCGTCATAACCAAGACAATACACCCAATAACCAGCATGACGAGTAGATATGCCAAACGCATGGAATTGCAGCATTTGATATATAATTTCACAAGATATATTTTCGCGGAAACATGGATTCTAGTTACTCCGAAATCGAATTTTATTATTTTTGAGATAGATATTTTGACAATATTTTCAATAATGTAAAAAATATTCAATATAATATATTATAATTTTCTATAGGTTTATCATTTTATTGTTGATTTAATCATTCGGTATTGTTACGGATTTCACCAGGTTCTTTTCTGGTGGGCGTATGGTGTGAAAACACAATCAGCAGCCTCAGTAGAAAACAACAACGACATTTATTTAACATGAAGACACTAACACAAAGACAACAGATATTTACATCCGAGACATACACACAGGACAGCACACAGAAGCACAGTAGCCCACAAGCAGTAATCTACCACAGCACACGAAGCGGCTAGACAGTATCCAGCAGGAGAGGGGATCTTCGGAGCGCCCTACGGTATCTTCGAAACGGCTGAACTTCTCACTGTTTCCTCGCTTTAGTTGTATCCAACTGCCGAGAAGACCGGTTACTCCACACATGACACGACTCTGCTTCCACAATGGACAACACGACTCGGCACACAGCTCAGTTCAGAATTATCTTGCGCTCCAGAACTCCGCCTTGCTTCGCTATCCTCTCGAAGACTCGCTACTTGTCTGACTCCGACTACGACACACTGCAGATTGAGACTGCCGTCCTTTTATAGTTCCCGGGAAACGGGTCGAGAACCTTCTAGGCCAATTAGGCGTATCTCGGTTCCTAATGGGTTTGGTTTTTATTAACGTCCCGTTTTGAAGCAACACTAGGGCTATTTTGGGACGGACCTTGTAATTTTGAACCACGGTCAGATGACGAGGACGACACCTGAGCTGGCACCCCCTCTCCACACCACACCACACCAGCGGGAGGACGTTTGGTCATGACGGATTTAACGTGCAACTGACCCCCTTACACGACGGTTCTTCGGTGGAATCGGGTCACGAACCTGAAACCCTCCGGTTCCGAGGCCGAGACCTTACCACCAGGCCACCGCGGCCCTCGGTTCCTAATGGAGGGATCGTTGAAATTCTTGAAGTTTCCAGCATTATTCATTTTGTAGCCACAGTCGCCAAATTCGTCACCTAGTCGGCAAATGGTCGTTAAGTTTGTCGCCAAGCTCTGAGGTCACTGACGCGGCACCCGATCAGCCCTCACAGGACTGATCGTACGACGGTCTTTCTTAAGATGACATTATTCGTGCCTTTGACGTGAAGCAAAACTACAGATTTGTAACAATATTTATGTTTGGCACAATTCCCTATTTTATAAAGTTCAGCTTTTTTTTGTATTCCAAGCCTTTGCCATTTTTCTTATGTAAGTAATAATTTCATTTTAACCACGTTCATTTATTATATTCTGAAATAATTATTTATATATTTAAACTCAAACTTGAAATAACTTCAATTTTTCAGTTGTAAGGGATCCTCACATCTCTTGGAATGAATGTAATAACGGCAACTTTAACCCTTTGGCCACGGAAAAGTAATCCGATGCATAGTTATTCACCTAATACAAGGGTTTGTTTATTGTTCCGATGAATAAATATATATATTTGTTTTAAGTTAAATTTCCTTGTAAAATTAATCTACATCTTTTTACCATTCTGCAGATATTCTTATGAATCAAAATAGAAAAATAAATAAATAAAGCATCAAAATGAAGCACCATCTTGAATGGTGCCTGAGAGGCACCATTCGAGTGCAAAGGGTTAATTGCCTTAAATTCCTGCCAAAGCATTTCTTTAATTTCTCTCAAAAAGGGGATTCCCTTTTTGATTTGTCAATACGCAGCGAACTTGCGTTTTCTCTTTTCTTTTGCTTCATAAATTTAGCGACAAAGCCTGCATTTCATTTCTCGCCAATGGCCATGACTCAGATTCTCCGATAATAATATCAATAAACACATTTAAATTTCCTCTTGTTTAATAGCTATTTCTCAACAACTGCAAATTCTTTTTAGACTCAACAGCACAAAAACCTTTTACCTTTAATTTTTATATGACATTCTTTGACTTAAGGAGATCTCAAGTTCTGTAACAATAATTTTTACCTTTTACGATGCTACAGAAGGATTTCAATTTTTGTTCATTACTAAGATTTTTGTGAAAGACCCGTAACAATGCTTTGAACCGAACAGGATTACAGAAAATAGGAAAAAAAAAAAAAAGAACGTGGGAAAGTATTTTGGTTTTATGTAGTTTTAAAATGGAATTTTCCAGAGTCAGAATTTTGGGTTTTCAACATGCTAAAATGATTGTGGGAAAATAACTATTAATCTGCACAGGCTTTTAGAGGAAATCCTGATTTTCGAGTGATTAGAAAACAATTATTTTTTGAATGTGGATAAATTGAAATTTTTACACGTATTTCTCTAAAGTCTATGCAGATAACAAGTTAAAAAGGATGGACGAAAAGTCTTGATTCAGCTCATCTAAGTGTTGATTATAAATCTCTCGCATTATTTATGGTTATTTCTCGAATGCAGTTAATATAGATCTTGGCATTCAAGTCACTGGCGGATTTGGAAATTTTAATAGTTTAATTACGGGAATTTTAATAGTTTGTCCATTAATGATTTAGTTTAATCTTTTATATTAGTAATTTCATGAAAATGTCCGTTTTAATTTATTTGTTTATCAGGGTTTATGATTGCGCGGCATTCCCGTTTGCGCATGATTTCATTTAAGCAGATGCTTGTTGTTTATATTTACCGTAATAACTGACTGAATGAAACGAGGAGAAGCCTCACCAATTATACCTCATTATTAGTAATATTTTATAATTGTACAAATTTGCATTGAATTATTACAAGAAATTGAATTATTTAACAACTGGGCTAATAGAATTTTCATAATCG